>VZRN01003762.1:474052-514994 GCA_013397935.1 Dasyornis broadbenti | reverse complement strand
AAAAAAAAAAAATGCTGGCAGAGAAGTGCAAAAAGAAAGGTAACACAATCAAGGTGACAGACTCAGAAAACAATTACCACACAGACCAGGCATAAGAAGGCATTTGCCCAGTCCAATGAACATGGTCCTGATGTAGTAAAAATGGAAGCTGAAAGCTTGGATAGTGGTATTAGCCTCTCCAAATGAAAGGCTAATACTGCTAGGTCAGAGATCTTTACAGAGGACATAGTCATGGTCTGGGTGGATGAGTGGGCACAGGAATGGGTCTAGGTGATAAATGGCCCAGGCACAGTGGCAGAGAAGGGACACATGACAGAGGACCAGGAGCTAAACATACTGGAGGAGATGCCAGGGAGAGAGGCTGAAGATATCAGCTCCAACCCAAGGAGATCAATGATTCACTTTATGGCCTGAAGGCACTTCCCGCCAAAGTTCACACAGGAAGATAATGTTCCCTTCAAATGAATTTATGCAGACGGCAGTTCATTTGTCAGAGGATAAAAAGATCCACTTTCATTTTAAAATGAGAACACTCAAGGTCCTCAGCAGATAAGAACAAACAGAAAGCCATTTCTGCTCTGACTGTTGTGTGATTTTAGTGGGAGTTTACACCACCAGAGCTACACAAGCCTGCTGGTCCAAAAAGGTGCATGACTATATCCCATTAAATCTCATACCAAGTCCATACTTCTCAAAAGATGCAAATGAAAAACCCGTGGATTGTGCAGGCAGATGTTCCTGCAACATCTGAATTAAAAACAAACACACCAAAATGGTCAACTGCTAAAATAATGTGAACCTGGATGCTTTAAAAAAAAAGCACTTGTGAGGCAATTAACATTTTTCCTCTTGATTTAGATTAAACTCCCTTTTTACTGATGCTAAGCCTCAGTAAGATTTTAAAAAAGAGAAACAAAAATGATTGTTTCAGAAAGTATTCCTTGCCCAGTCTATTAGCCAGTTTCCTCTGCCTTTCTCATGTGAACTCGTAATCCTTGATAAGGTTTGCACATGTGAAAATAAAGTTTTAAGGTGAAAATAAAGTTTTAAGATGAAAATCACTTTTACCTCTACACAAAAATACTGTATCATGTCAGGCATCTGATACAGTAGACAAAACACAGTGGCAGAAGGATGTAAAACAAAACATTTCATTTCACTACCACTGAAATCACCTACTGAAACTTGTTCATTGATTTTCCTTCATTAAAAAATAACTGATTGTAAAAGAAGTGTTGCTTGGCAGGATCAAAGCCTATCCTACAGGAAACACACACACAAAGCATTTGGAAATGAGGGTTAATTTGGCATGCAATTTAACAGCATTAGCTTTTATCAGCAGCATTTCAAGGTCAGGCACAGCCATGTTTAAAACGTTTGGTTTTGTTACAGTTTCAACTACAGCATACTAGAGTTCAAAACACCTTAAACCAAAACTAATAAAGTGATGTGGCTCTTTAACTCGCCCTTTTATTAACTCAAGACTTGACCCGTTCAAGAAAAAAGGCCAAAATTATATCAAATTAGCAGATAACAAAAAAATGCTCTTCTTCATCTGAGCATGGGATTATGTGAGACAGATTAGGCCAGATGGAAGGAGTCCTTTAACTGACATCATTTGTTCAAAATTTAAAGAGCTTTCGAGGATTCTCATTTAATATACCGAGTGACTTAGGAAAAATGACCTCATAGTTCAAGTTGTGAATTTCTTCAAGTCTATGATTTAGATTTATTCTAAGAAAAAAACTCCACTTTTTCTTCTTTACCTAAACCTAATCTGCTAGAATTAAAGTTAGCACATTTTTAAAGATTAATTCAAAATGTAAAATCATTCATTTTTATTATACTTTACACTTAATTTATTCAAAAACGTACAAAAGGATGATGGATAAAAGAAAACATGAAGCAGATTTGCTCAGCTCCAATATAAAATACTCCAAACACTTACTGGAGATTTTCCCTTTTATTGATTTATAAACTGCAAAAACTAACGAGTTTTCGCGTTCGTGGTTGTGCTGTGGAAAAGTTTTCTGCATCTTTTCATTGAAAGTTTGTTCTATACAAAGAACCTTAACTACCCATAATGAAGACAGACTTTAACAGCGGCTGGCACCAAATATTTTACGAGATCAAGTCCATACTGCACTCGAAACAAACACTTTGATTAATCAATTACTGGCAGAACTTCACAGCACTGAGGATGTGTGCCTAAGAGCTTTACAAACACTTATGGGACAGTGATGTTACGGGGCTGAAATCTCTTAAGCCTCTTTCTTTGCAATTCTCTGCAACAGTTCAGAAGAATGCCACCCCATTACACCAAAACCGGCACAGAAAACAACCGCTCTTGCCTCTTGCATGAGCATAATTAATCTTCTGACACCTTGACAAAGCAGCTTGTTGATAGTCAAAGAAAGGATTTTTCTGATTTCCTCCCAAGACAGGAGATGGTCTTTATCCATCATCCGTTCTTCCTGATCTCTTCTTCCAGAGTCCCCACATCAGCAGAACTGTCTATCAGAGCAGACAGCAGGAGGGAAAGGTCTGACTGATTGATAGGGCACCAGTGCTCGACAGTGCTATTTAAGTGCAGGAACCTATTGTTAGAATCTTACTTTACAGCAGTTAAACAAATATAATGGCAACCAATTCAACCATTGTGCCACTAGAGTCAGCTCAAGCTAATAAGTAAAGTTAGCTAATTACTCTGATCTGATTTAAAATCCAGACAAATTGTAGAGACAGTCAGCATTACTGTGCACCAAAAGAGTAGAAATTGTAAAGAAAAAGAGTTCTGCAGAGATTATGTTTTCTGAATTGAATTATGGTTGCTTCTCACTCTCCCTTGTGAGCAGGATCATACACTTTCCTTCTCTCCCTGGGCTTGCTAGGTATTCCTAAGTAATCAAAATAATTTTTCTTATAATGCAGTTGAAATTTCCTCCTCTTCCCTTACTTACACCAAGTTCTAACATGTTTTACTGTTAAGATTGTGAGGAATTCCAGTTTTAGAAGGGAAAACATTATAAAATGGCTTCCAAAAGGAGGATTCTATATACTACAAAATACACCAAACCCCACACTAATAACATATCTTTGAGCATACTGATTCGGTGTAACCAAAGTACAGGTGTCCTGATGTAAAGAAGATTCTGCACGCTTCTCACAAATAGATGCTTATGCAAATCACTGGTTTTGCATATAGAAATACATATTTTTCTTATATACACATTATATATATATTTATTTATTTATATCTATTATGTAGTTCCTCTCCACTCATGTTACTCACCTTCCCAAAAAGAGACAAGCAAAATATTTGAGCATAATTATATGTTCACTTAATTATTTTCTATACTTACATAGAGGATGGACATTGTGTAATTAGGTCTTTTAAAAACTCTAAGTCTTTGATAATTGCTGGTCACAGAGGAAACCAGTCCAGGTCAGAGAGGACCAGGGCACAGCATTCTGTGAACTGTTGCCAGCCAGGGCAAGTCCATCAGTTTCCAGTGATCTATTTCACGTATAGATCAGACCGCAATCTCTACAGGTCTTTGCCTCACCAATGTAACAACCAAGGCAGAGGCGTACAAGAGTCAGTGTTTTGTTACAGAAGTTGCCAAAAAAAAAAAAGACCTTCATCTGGGTCAGAGGAAAGTGGTAACTCCCGGGTTTAGCTACGCCACTCTGACCTTGACTGTTTCATTCAGGATGACCCAGACCAGTTCTCCAAGCAGTTTTCTTTCATTCATCGACATCAGAACAACTACCACTATTTATTATCTCTGTGAGTAAAATCTGCCATTCAAAAAGTGAACATGGTGTTCTTGCCATAAACTTGCTGAAATTTCAAGGGATACCAACCAGGCTGGAGTAGTTAAAAATTGTTTACGTCAGAGCAAGTGTGAAAAATTACATGTTCTTTCTCTCAAGAATACTGCAGGCCACAACCCAGAGGAAGATCTCTCTGTCTTTTCACTGGCATTTTATGCTTGCAAATGTTGAGGCAACAATAGGAACAGCCACCTGCAGTCTCTTACTTTTCCTTATGTAGTTTTCCCATCTGGGTTCAGGAATCAAAAGACCTCTAGGTCACTGTGCCAACATGATAGATGAAGAAGAGATGGGGAATGCTGGCATGGGTGAACAGACCATCCAAATCCAAAGACCCGTGATTGAAGCAGGGAGGATGCTGGTTGGCAGGCAAAAGGGACATGGGTAGAAGCTGCAAGGTGGTCTCTGCTGCATGTAGCTAAAGAAGAAAGTGGACTTTCTACATGCAAAGGGACTAGACTGGAATTGATGAGACAGAGCACTAAGACTCGGCAATCTGAGTCCAGAGGAAAGGTAAACATGAACAAAGGGCTCTGGAACACATAACTATGGAAAACAAAAAGAATATTGGAACTTCAGGGTGCAAAATTCGAGGTTACTCTCCAATCCAAATATCAAACACTACTAATGCAGACCTTCGTATAAGGGATGTGAAAATACAAGACTGTCTCCTTTCTTCCCCACTCCTCCAGTATGAGCTACCAAAAAAGCTGCCTTCCTTCCTACCCAAGCCATCTTATTTGCCTCAGAAATAATAATGCTTTTTTCTGGATTGCAGTCTGACATATTTTCTTAAAACTGGGAATGCTGAGTCAGACTAGAAGGGGAAAAAACATAGATCAATAAACGGTAAGTTGCAGCTTTACAAATGCTCGGGCCAGGCATAGGTGAATTCCCCAGAGTAAAGGAGATCACAGAGCTTTCTGTCCGTAAAAGCTCTCTACTCCTCAGCTGAACATTTCCTCTCTCTCCCCCTCACTGACTGTCAAGTCAGTGGCAAAAATTTATCAAGTATTTACTGCCATAGTATAGAGTATTACTGGATCACAGGAAGTGGACAAGGGCATTAAAGACCACTAGAGAAATACAAAGGATTATTTTCAATGAGGCTCCAATTATGCAAGAATTGCTAGCACTGTTCATCTAACAGGTCTGTATTCCTTTTCCTATTTGCAAAAACCAAAATCAAGCTGAAGGTCTGCCAGTCAGAGGTGAAGTTTAACAACAAATACAAACATTTCACTGTCTGACTAATGAATTTTGCATTACATGCCTGAAAGCAAAGGAGTAGCTCCCCCCAGCAGAGGAATGGGAGAGCAGTGGGACCTGCAGTAGCTCCTGCAAAGATAAGGCATGCCTTTGAGTCTGTTTCTTTTGTTAACAAAGCATGGAGCTGACATACAGCCCTGACTAGGCTGTATCTTCCCAGCACATGCAGAGCAAAGATATATGGAGGGAGGAGGCAGCTCAAGAAGCAGAAAGACCCCACCCACAGCTGCAGGCAGCTTTGTGGGCATTATGTTCTGAGCAATGGACTGGATAGCTCACATGGAGCTCCTCGCTATCCTGGGGTCAGTGTCTACCGAAGTACAACCTTTCTCCAAACAGTCAAGCCTGGGTATCTTTTCACTGCACTGCAGAGAAAAAAAACATACGAAGAAATACCATGTTCGTGGGTTTTCTGTTTGATGGTAGAATGGATCAGGATATTTACATACTGTAAAGTCCTTACAGTAAATTGCTACTTTAAAAGAAGGCAGTGCATTTATTACTGGTGCCTTCGCCCATATATATTAAGCAGAAGATGGTTAGTATATGCACATTCATTTAAACCAAATTCATGGAGCAGAGTTGTGGATGCCTTTGTGTTGCAAGTAATAGTCACTACAGTGAGCACAAAACATTTTCTTCCCCATGCTAAATACCTCTTGGGCACTTAGGTACCAGCTAGCAGAGTTTGAATGTGAGGTTCTCTTCACTAGAAATACAGAATTTCTTTGGAACTATGAGGCCAAAGGGCACTTGGGTAAGGAATTAATTCCAGTGAAGCAAAAGCTGTGGATAGAGACTTTGCTTGCTTCTTTACTAACAACCTCCACTAGTACTTTCTGGCTTGCTTAAGGTCTTAAGTCATAATTTACAGCACCATGACAAATTTTAACCAGATCAAATGCTTCATGCCATCCTGATGTCTGAATTGCAGATAGAGGGAGGTGCAGCCCTATTAACACCAGGAGCTATAGGTGGTATGTCAGTCTCTGGAGGAGCATTAAAGGGAAAGCTGACTCCAGCAGTGAAGCTTCATCCTGAAGCTGAATGACTCCTCAGAGTATTGAAAAAGAATATTTTGACTGACATGCTGACCCTCTGAGGGGGGGTTTCACCAGTCAGCTGTTTGTAGGATACTATCATTTCACTTCACAGAGCAAAGGACATGATTTCCCATCCCTATACTGATGGACAAGAAGCTGCTATCGGCTTTACCCAAGTAGAGAATTTTATTGTGCTTATGCTTAAATTCTGATGCATAAAAATAAAAATCATGTCTGTGAGCATTAAACATGTAAATACTTCTTAGTTTGCTTTTTTGGAAACAGAATGTATTTCTGTACTAGAGGCAAGTGACGGTGATGCAGTTTCATGACAGGCTGTGCAACTCTTTTCTTTGCCAACTCATTTATATGCCAGGAGTTTGGACTTTCCACCAAAAAAAAAAAAAAAAAAAGGGGGAAACTACAAGTTACTAAACAACAAACAGCTAACACTTGTTTCAGATACAGCAGACAAAAACCCAGAAAGAAAACACAAGGCATAGAATAAACAGATAAAAGCCCAGTCCATATAACAGCTTTAATCAATATTTATTTGACAGCACTAAGTCGTGAGGAACAAACTGGAAGGTAACACTGTCTAACACAGTTCCTCTGACTTTTTGCTTACAGCCACGGCCACACCTTCTGGCAATGCAGAATGTGGCACCTGCAGAAGGAAGTGCAGTGGAGTGCTCTTCTGTAGTACACAGCTAGCAAAGATTAAATGAAATCTGCCCTCTTGGAACTCAAAGCAATAAGCAATTCTCATTTATAACAGAATCCTCTGTTCAAACATTCAGCTTCAATTAAAAAAACTGAATGCTTTTTAGACTACAGTAAAATAAGAGTTTCAACCATGACCAGTAGTAAAGTATAACTGTTTATAGAGAGATTGTTAAGTCACCCATTTAATTTCCTTCCCTACAAAAAACCTAAAAAACCAACACTGCCCTAGAATTACCAAAGAAAACATGATTCCTCTCAATTACAAGTCTCTCTCACCCATGCTCTAAAAAACAAACAGCAATACAAATGTTTGAATTTCATAGTTCTCTATGAACTACTGGTTTATAATTTGATTAGTATACATTGTTTGAATAAAGAAAATCCAAACCATATCCAAAGTTTTCATAAGACTACTCTTAGCCATACATGGTTTTAATAATTCAGGTAAATATTTTTCAGTGAGGTCTGCATTTCCATGAAGCTCTGCCAAGGGTTACTGCAAAGGCAATGAAAAAAATTGGGTAGCATTGCTAAAGTACTTCATGAACCTACATAATTTACATTTGCATATTAACAGTGTGAGACAGATAATAAGAAGGTAAAAATACAAATAAAATAAGTTTGAACACTAAGCAATTGTAACTATATTAAAATTCTGTCAACATTTTATTGCAATTGCACTTGTTTTGAAATCCCCCGAGTGACAGATCTTTCAGCAACATGCACCAGCACTATTCAAACCAGCATTGCTCTGACCTTACAGATTTGCCCATTGCAGCTCTGTGACTATCAGGATTCAGATGCTTATTTAGCTGCACCAAAATCTCTAGACCTGAGATTTTCAATGCAGGCCATGCTACCAGCAAAAGCAAAAGACAAGACTGCAAATACAGATGTTTATAATTTTCAGAGACAAGGCTGGTTTGCAAGAGCAAAGACTAGGAAGGGTTCATTCCAAAATATTATACAGCTCAGACTTGAGCTAGTCACTTAGAGACTTGCCATCAACAACTGTTTGATGTACAATAAGAACATAAATCCTAAAAGCAGGATTTAGAAAAAAAAGGTTCTGTGTATTTTTAGATTATTACTTCAACCTAATTTTAAGTCACTTAAATTCAAAATGTGCAATTTAGAGAGGTGTCTGAATGATTTGTGCTTGTTCAGTGCATGTTGTCCTTGTCATTTTGAACATTTCTTATCGTCAAAAAGTACATTTTGTTCTCTGCCACTCAAGCATGTACACCAAACCCTAAGCTACAAAGAAAAGCAGATATGTTGAAATGAATTATGCTTCTTTTTCATTGAGATGAAGTACAGTAGAGAAAACCAACTATATTTTTTCCTTCCCTTTCTCCACCGATATCCTTACACGTATCCAAGATAAAGAATATAATTTATTCCTTCAAAGATATTGTTTCACTTATCTTTTAAGTTCCAACATTACACAGATCTAAATCTGCACCTATTCTTCACACCATCACCCATTACTCAGTGTCCAAGCAATTAACATCCCCTTCCAAAGGGAGCACAGATTAATCACTGACAGTAGTGGCTCCACTTGAACACTGTGAGAATTGAGGCAACTCTTTATAGGACAACTTTTAGCCCAGAACATGAATTAACATATAATCTAGTGTTCTGCAAGGCTGGTAACTACATTTTTGTTATTTTATGTGAGACATCTCACACAAATATCAGAGTTCTTCTTTTGAAAGTAACTGCAGTGTGACATGAAAAAGCAGGTGAAGTTAAGTACAGAACACTTGATATCACTGATTTTGGAAAGGAGAGCTCAAAGTGATGATTCCACAGAAAAGTGCTTTTTCATTTAGAAAAAATTTGTGCTTTATATGAAGCTCATTTTGGAGCAAATGTGATCAGAGAGGTATGACAGTCTTCACTTGTTTTCTTTGGACATCCAGTGTGTTTACACTAGAGACATCTGAAGACCAATTCTATAATGCTTAGCAATGGAAGCAGACAATACAAAATATTTTTTGTTAGTGGTCTGTGTGCAGCCTGGTAGCTTGTTTAGAGATTTATTCAACACATTTTTCAGAAAAAGAGAAAGAAATGGAAACTGCAGACTTCAAAGTCTGCAGATTTTATTCTTCACTTCCATTGTTTGCCTCATGGTTTGAAACTAAAAAATGTGTAAAGCACATTACAATAAGAAAGAAAAGAGCAAAGCTATAATCACACATCTCAAGAAGTAGATAAATAATGCAGGAGAATGATCAACAGATGTGCTGTTACATAGCAAAAGCTAAAATAATTACAAGTTCTCTGGTATAGGTGGCATTTTACATCAATGGCTTCATATAGTGCTTTAATGAAAAATCAGTTTATATCCATTAGTAAACCTAATTGCAGTAGTAGCTATCAAAGGGACTTGTGAAACTCCATGCTTTTTTCTAATCAAGATAGCTTCATTTTTGCTAGCAAATTAGCTAATATTGGACTCTCTGAAAATGAAGAATGCAAAGTTTTAACACTACCATTTTAAAAGATGAAAATTTTAGTTACTGCAGAGCTATAACCATTTGCAGTATTCAAAGACTGTCAAGTCAATGACATTTAAGCCAGTCATACAAACAGCAAGACTGCAATATGCTTCTAAATTGAAGCAAGTTACCCTACTTGGCACAGGCATCTATCAATTTTCTACTCTTGGCAATTTAAAAAGAAACATATTTTGTAGGATTGTATCTGCCCATGATCTACCTTGCTTACATGTGGTTTTGCCCAGTGATTCATGCAGCAACATACAGGAAAAGGTTGCATGAACACTGCAGAAACTAAATGCACAGTTTTTATTTTCATTCAATCCAGCCCAGCCAGACAGAAACTGACAGGTTCAGAGGGTCTCTTCTAATACTTCATACAGCAAAATAAAACAACACCACACCAATACAAGTATTTCAATCACCTGCTAAATATTACACAGAAATTATTTGCATATAGGTTTTCCTGTGAATTAAGTGAAAATATCCCAAAGAGCTTGACAACAAAGAGGCTACTGATGTATAAATATCACATGTGCTTGTTTCAAGAACATGGCAACAAATATGCAGAGTGTGAGCAAAATTTCTACATAGCCTCTACCAAAGCACAGGCAAGAAAGCTAATACAGCATAACAAAAAGTGGGTTTAGAGACCTAATCTTCAGAGCCATGTAAAGAACTGACTTCACATCTTTTGCTCCTCTACTACAGCAAATGCTATATTGCCATGAATTCACACCACAGTGAAAAGACAACATCTTCAAAATCAACTTCATGTTTAAATGCTGTTCTTCCTGCTCTGTCTTTTCTGGTGATAAATACAAGGAAATCAATGAGGAAACATCATTTGAAGTGAGCCATTCATCATGTACCGAAAAGGGTAAGTACCCCATAAATTGCAGTGATCCGTTTCCTATTAGAATCACACAACAGAAGGTAACAGCATTTCCATTAGCAATTTTTATGACCTCTGTAGGTAGAGGATAAGGCTAGGAAATGGCTTATTTTTGTCAGCTATAAAGCAGTTGTTGGGTGGGGAAAGAAGAAAATTTTCAAGAGAATCAAAGTTATTAGTAAATCAAAGGGGAGGGGGGCAGGGGGAGGTACAAGAAATAATGGCCCCACCAACTGCATGCCTTCATACTTAGGAAATTTGTGGACTGGGAGTTCTCCTAAGTAATACTAAATATTTTAGTAAAATTCACTGATATTGGAACCTTATTATACTGCGTGTAGGCTCAAAAAAATTGCTATCATTGCCTGTGACTGCTGCCTAATAAATAGCACATCTCTACAACCTAGAAAATGGATTCAGTATTTTGAATGTTCCTCTAAATCCAGTGTTGTAAAAAGCATGAAATAACAATTCAGGCTTTAAAACAGAAAAACAAATTTTATTAAATTAAGCACTGCATTTTTCTCTGTCCCTGTTTCCCTTCCCCATCCCATCCTGTGCAACATTCTATGTTCTCTGAGCCAAAACTAGGCAGAACGAACACACTAGGTAGAAAAAAAGAGATAAAATTGTAGGTTTTGATGTGCCCCTTTACAATTGACAACACGACTGCCCTCCCAAAATAGGATTCCTCACAGAATTCCTCACATCTCAAAGACTGTAAATTGGTATTTATTTATACAAGTTTTTGAGCTTAGTTCTACCTGAGTTTCCACCTTACAGAAGACAGTGCAAGCCACTTGATTTCTTTGAGCCAAAGTCCCATGGAAATCCAGATTCAAACTCCCACACTCACTCCATCATGGCTAAACTGGAGCCACATGAGCAGGACTCCAGTCCACTGAGTGTGCTAGTGGTGGTAAAAATACGACAGCCTAGGCAGCTAGGTATGAGGTTTTCCCCTCAGGAACAACTGATATTACCTCACATACCACCCACAGATGAGCACATCCCACAGTAATTGTTAAGCTACTTTATGTTGCCAGCAGCCAGGAATAAATGAATGTTATTACAATCATGAAAATGAGGGGCTAGTTAGCCTTTGTAAGTGAGATTGGTTTCACCTACATGAAACCTCACTAATTACTTTTTCTTCTTTTAACATTTCAGATCAGCTTTCACACACATGCACCTCCTTTTCCTCAATGAAAAGTTAATAATTCTAATTTTCTGAAACAGTCAAGTGTATAATTGTAATAATTGATGGCTTTAGCTGTTTCCCCAGAGAACTGATTTTACTCTTCTAACAGTGCTCTCAGGACCTTCTTCATTAACCTTTGTAAAATCAGAGCTCAGAATGCGATTTCACCACAACAGTGTTTTTCTTCCGTCTATGCCAGTGTACCCACCATACCTGGGACAACACAAGGGAACCACCACACACTACAAACACATTTGTGGCACAGTCTCCTTACAGAGTGAAACCTAGACATCTGCAGTAAGTAAGGAAAAAACACTAACAGTTGTCTCTGCTTACACAACTATGCTGATCCAACCTTTCTTACACGACTGAAAGGAGTCCCCCATTGTGCTGGCCCAAATTCAGCCACACCACCAGAAACTGATCGGTACATCTTTACAGAAGGTTTTCTGTGAGTCTGCCAATTTTCCTAAAACTGTGTATTATGCTGCAATTTCTACCTTGAATTTTCTATTTCCTATTTTCTGATACTCCAGGACTCATTCCCAACTATCCTGCTTCACCAGCCTCCTTTTCCAGCATTCCTGTGTTCTGGGGTGGAGCTTGAGTTCAGCCTCTGCCTCGGCCCAGACTACGGGCTTTGATGCTTACTCTGGCACACGGGCATGTCCCACGTTCCACATCACAGCCTGGCATCCACACCCCTGCCTTTCCCTCAAAATTAATGTGTTTGTTCTTCTTTGGTCTCTGACCTTGGAATTTCCCAACCCTGACCTTCTTTCTATACCAGTAGCAACCTGACCCAACCACTAAGCCAAACCCACCAATGTCACAGCTACAGCAATGTGATCACATTGCTGTGACTATCTGTGGGGATAATTAAGACCCAAACAAGGGACGAGGTAGGCAACCATTAGCTGATGGTCTCTTTTCACGAAGACAAGTAGAAGTCAAGCAGCACTGCCAGTACTCCTACAGATCAGTGAGAACACTGGTGCTCACTTCTCCCATGTCTGCTTGGCAAATGGGAGCACCAGAGGCCTTTGGAGTTCCTCTCCTTGAGTCAGGTGCTTCATGTGGCACACCAGTAATAAGGTAAGACCCTGTCAGTCAAAAGAGTTATGTTATTTACTGACAGTATGTATTTGGGTTATGTGGAAAGGTTATGGTGGTGGAAGGGTACAAGGGTGACTTCTGAAAGAAGCTGCTAGAAGGTTCCTCTGTCCAACAGAGCCAATGCCAGTGGACTCCAAGATGGACAAGCTGCTGACAAAGGCTGAGCCCATCAGCAACCATGGTAATGCCGCTGGAATAACAGAGCTAAGAAGGGGGAAAGGATGCTGTGCAACAGCAACTTCAGCTGGAAAGAAGAGTGAGAATATGTGAAAAAACTCTGCACACACCAAGGTTGGTGAAGAAGGAGGGAGAGGAGGTGCTCCAGGCTCAGGAACTGAGATTCCCCTGCAGCCCATGGCGTAGACCATGGTGAGACAGGATGTGCCCCTGCAGCCCATGGAGGTCCATGGTGGAGCAGACATCCACCTGCAGCCCATGGAGGACCCAAAACCCAGCTCAAAGGAGGCTGTGATCCCTTGGGAAACCCACACTGGAGCAGGCTCATGGCAGGACCCGTGGGCCGATGGAGAGAGAAGCCCAGGCTGGAGCAAGTTTTCTGGCAGGACTTGTGACCCCACAGGGGACACACGCTGGAGAAGTCTGTTCCTGAAAGACTGCACCCTGTGAAAAGGGATGCTGTGGGAAAGAAGGGGAAGAGTATGAGAAGTCCTCCCCTTGAGGAGGAAGGAATGGCAGAGATAACATGTGATGAACTGATAGTGCTGCTGGGGGGAAGGAGGGAGAGAAATTTCACAAAATATTCTGGGATGGAAGGGACCCACAAGGTTGAGCCCAGGAAATAGGGAGGGGTGGGGGGAAGGTGTTTGAAGAGTTGAGTTTATTTCTCGTTACCCTACCCTGATTTGGTTGGTAATAAATTAAAACTGATTTCCCCAAGTCGAGTCTATTTTGCCCTTGATGGTAATGGGTGAGTGATCTCTCCTTGTCCTTATCTCCACCCACAAGCCTTTTGCTGTATTTTCTCTCCCCTGTCCAGCTCAAGAAGGGAGTGATGGAGTGATTTTGGTGGGTATCTGATGTCCAGCCAGGGTCAGCCCAACACACAGCAGAAAAATGACAACAGACCCTTGATTCTTTTTTAGGCATTACAATGGATAAATTTCTGTGGCAACATATCATTCTGATACAACCCTACTGTTTCCTCTCCCAGCTGGTTTGTCAAACTCCGGACCGTCCCTTTCCCTAATCTAAGCCATATTTACGAGGCCACAATGGGATAGTTCTTGTCATTCCATAGGGTTTTCATCCCACTCCTGAAGTTTTATCCCAGTACAGCAACTCTCTCCCATCATCCAAAGACTCATTACAAACAATATTGCCTATTTGTATACGACTTTGTCAGAAACAGTTGGTTTCAGCACACCTTTTCCCCCCTTATGTCAGCAGTTCTCAGGTTCCTTTTCTGTGTTCTCAGTGTCATTGCCCAGCTTTGCCTTCAACGCCCCTTCATTTCCATTTCTGATTCTCAGACACTTCCCCTCCTTATCAAGCCAATCTTGATTTTTTTAACATGTGCTTTCTCTTTAGTTTCCAAACCCTCAGATTCTGTTATGGTCAGTCCAGTCTACTTCTCAATTTGTTCTACATCCTTGACTCCAAGCTTCCCAATCTTTCTCCACTTCCTTGTTTACTCTCTCCACGATTATTTCCATTTCCTCACTATCTTCCACCTGCATATTGCCTAAATCCAACCAGTAAAGTCATACAGTCACACACACAACCTCCACCCTTAAAAACATCCTCAGTTTCAGTGTCTGACCTTCAGAGGGGTTGTAAGGATCAGGGGGTACAACTAAAGGTTGTACAGCTGCAGGCTGTAACAGAACCATAGCGGGGGCGGAATTTTAGCAGTGCAGCCCCAGCAAGTTTCTGAGCATGAATAAACTAGAAGTTTTGGCTCTTAACTCAAATAGCTTTGGCTAATTTCTGAAGGGACAGCAAAGATGTAAACTCAAGATTAAATCTACTCCTGCCAAGTACAAAGTAATCAGACAGCAAGGATTTTTAAAAGAGAAAAGCAAGCTAGAGCAATGTTTTAACAGTATTTTCCCTTCTGCAAACAAAGCAATTGCTCCAGCTGTGAGCCTGATGCCAAAAACTGCCAACAACTGAAATAAGGGGACAGAGTAGTCTGCAACAGCTGTTCAACAAGCCCAAGTTTCACACAAATTAGCTGGTAAATTGTGTAACAGAAACCACTTGAAATCTCAGCAGATTACAAATTTTACCCACAGTTACTTAAAACAATAAAATAATGTGTCTAAAAGTATGTGCTGTTTCGTCTCATTTGTTTCTAAAAGTGAGTCTTCCTTCAATTTCCAGTTTTAACCTTAGTAAGATTTTTAACCTTTATTTTGCCACTACTACCCCCCAGCTCCCAAGAGGATGCAAACAAAAACTTTTAAGCTTACACTCAGCTGTCCCATTGATACATCTGGCTTTAGATCAACTCCTTTAACTTCAGACAAAACTCGTATGGGTTTGCTATTACCAAACACAAAGTCATTGACTGCATAATTTCCAGCCTTTTTTGAGACTAAGATTCTCATCATAAAGCAAAGCTCCTCTTTTTAGTAATAAATCAACAGTTTTGTAAACTGACACAGTTAAGTTCTAGTATCACAGCTACCATACCTGCATCAGAAGGCCACAAATTCACACAAGGTTCAAACTAATCAGCTCTATATTGATGAAACTTTCCTGTGTAAAGGGGAAAAAAAAATAATCAGAAAAAAAAATGACCTCCACATTTAGTCTTGGCAAAATAAAGTCACAAGGGCCAAAATTTCACAGGAAAAAGATTAGGTCATTTAATACCTCATCTTCTCAGGCTATTAAGAAAGACACTTCCTAGTGCTGTATCCACTCCAACTGTGACTCAACTTCCTGATGTGTGACCTGCCCTCTCTCAAAATACTAGTCTAATATTTTACTACCCCAGAAATCACCCAGTACAGTAATTGAAAAATATGGTTTCCAAAGAAACAAATAATGGCTTTCATATCTCCACTTCAAATTTTTAATCATTGTAGGGGGTGACTAAACACACTGCAGTGCAGATTTCCAGCATTCCACAGATGTAAGGTCACTGTATTACCGAGGAATTTGTTCAGAATTTTTAAGCTCATGGACACTCAGTTTTGAACACCTGAGCTGGGAAAGAGAAAATACAACTCATGGCCATTTGTTCTACCTATGCAATGCCCTCCAAACACATCATGTCTGTTAAAAAACTGCAAAATATATGTTCACATAAGAGCTTTATTTGAACATTCTGGGCTTACCTCGAAGATGTCAATATTCAAATTTGTTTGAAAATTTATCTATCAAAAATACACTACAGTCACCATTGGCACTTATAATCTGGAAGTACAAAACCACCAAATTTTTTTTTTCCATTAAAGCTTAAACTAGAGGTTAGAAGGAAAAGAAAGTTATCTCAAAAGCACAAAATGTGTTTTAAGAAGTTGATTTTCTTTTCTCTTTTAAAGATGATAATATTGCTCATCAAGTAGCACCTCACAGAAAAATAAACTTAGTGAACCAGTTGCTCCTGTTTCTCAGGGGAATATGAAGGAAAATTACCCAAGGCCAAACTCACTTAAGTTGGAACAGCCTAGAAGCAAGGCGGTTGCTTTGACTCCATCACCCCTCACAAAGCAGGGAAGGTAAGTCAATAAACTGACCCTTTAAGATCTGTCTATTTCAGTAATTGTCATCGGTATCCAGTTGGCATTAAAAAAAAAGTAGTCATGATCATGACCTTTGCATTTCTGCAAACATTAGCCATTGTCATGAGGAAGACCCCTTTGGCCTCATAATTCACATGCTGTTAACAACCAGCAAGAACACAGCGTGTGACAGTTACTAAATAATGTAAGAAAAATTGGATGTCACACTCATACCCCACTGCTCCTGCGCACAGACATGAGCATTGAACTAACCTATATTACACTCAAAACTTTAGAAAGATTAAAATTAATCTATTGTTGACATTCATATGACTTTTCTGACTGTATTATTACTACTTTGGGGCAAGATGAAGGATTATTTGGCTTACTTGTATTATTTCTATTTATTTTGTACTATTTCTTTTTGCCTGGCTTCCAAGAGAAACATGCCTCATATTATATGTTTTCTGTCAATCACCTCTTAAACCCACAATTCCATGCAAATGAAACAGAGGAACAGAGTTCTGAAAAATATTTCAGCTTCTCAATATTCATGAGGAAACTCAGCCAGTTAGGCAGGACATTTGACTGTGTAATGATAGTACAAAAGGAAGCTATTGGAAGGGCTGATCCTAACCACATCCTAAATAAAGAAAGCATTTCAAACCAGAGTTTATTAACAAAGAAAAAGCCAAATCTTTAGGAAACTAGCTTCTTCAGTTCTGGCACTCCTGGAATTGCTTGATTTACAAAACCAACATGATGCAGACAAGACACCTGTATGCTACTTTCATCTGGCTCACTGCCTGCAGCAAATGCACTGTGAGCAAAGAACAGACCTGGAACAGTTTCTGCAGCCCACCTCGCCCAACCCAACACTGATCAAAAAAGAACAATGGAGTGGTCAGATCAACCTAATAGCAGACATGGCGTGTCAGACCACAAGTTGCATTCCCTAAATCACACAGTGGCCAACAGCAGACACTCAGAGAAGAACACAAACTCCATGATGTTCCTGCAGTTGTAAGTGTCTGAAAGATTCTCCCAGCCTCCACTGATCTGCAGCTCAAGGCTCATTTAACAGGAACCATAAATTTATCCAACAGCTTTAGAAAGCACCATTCCTGTGTCCTGAGAACACAACCCACCTCACACTGATACTTTTCACCTTTCGTTTGCATTCAGCACAGCCCCTGCTAATTTCATTTGATACTCCTCAGTTCTTTTTCTCCAGAAGACATGAACAGCTCTCACCTTCTGCCCCACAGTATTTTATGGACCTCAGCTGTCTGTTTTGCAGGTCTGAAGTCTAGTCAATGTAGTTATTCCTTACATAATAGTAGTTGTTCTACACTTGGATCAGCCTTATTTCTTTCTCTGTATTTTTTCCAATCTTAGTATCTGTTATCCCAGAAGCAAGAGGAAGGGGACAAATTGCATGCAACCTTCAGGACGTAGGTATACTAAACATGCATGTGCATGGCAGAATAATTTTTTTTTTTGCTTAGGTTTCCTTCTGTTTCCCCACTAATGCCTCAACATTTGCTTTTCTTTGTCTTCCCCCCCCCACCACTACACATCATTAAGCTAGCATGTTAATAGCGTCCTCCATTACAACCTTGGGACGTTGTTTCTGAGCAATAGCCCATTCAGAGCATCTATACAAAATTGACACACATTCATGTACTAAGATATATACTGAGGTATTTCTGAAAGGGAACATTGTACATTCCCTGTACGACTACCCCAGTTCATCACCAAGATGGAAAAATAGTAGAACAATTGGAATTCAGGTCTGTCTTTCCTCTTCTGTTTTTATGGTATGTGATTGATTTTGTTAGAGTGGTTTGCAGTGACAAGGAAGATATTGCATGTGAAAGAGAGATAATAAACCATAGGTCACCTTAAGCAGACAAGGAATTCTGCCCATGGCAGCTGAAGAACCCAAGGACACTAACAAACTGCTCTGTCAACTCATTCTGAAAGTTCATACAAACCTGTGCTGCATGTAATTATAACAAGAAAGTGTGTACTAGGTCATAGGTTTCATTAGAGAAATTTCATTACAAAAGAGGATTAAATCATCACTGTGTGAAAACCACAAGATAAGGTGGATTTTTCCTCTCTCTTCTCCTGAAAGCTGGCAAAGATCAGTGAAATTAAACACTGCCCAAGGCAATTGTTAAAAGCATTTTGGCCATTAAAGTCATGTCATCTGGTGACCCAACTGACCTACATTAAACCCAGGCTAAAGGGCAATGTCATCCTTCTTTTCCTATAGATAGCATGACTTTGCATCTTCGGCACAGATGGAAGACAACTCCCTTGGTCTTCTGGTTTCCACTCGTTTCCTTGCTACAAACCAGTTAGTTGCAACCAATCTTTTGCATTTTTTTGGCCTTAGGAGTACTTTAGTTTTGTGAAACAGAGCTGAAAACCAGCAAATTTCCTCCCTTAAGGTTATTCAACCAATATCTATCTAACCAGAGGCTGTAGCACTCCATACACTCAATGAAGAAAAAGATTAATAGGCTAATGCAAATATTACAAAAATTGTCTATTTAATTATCAATGGATACATTCAATTTAGATAGTCTGAATAAATGAGACACTATAATTTTCTATTATAACACTAAGTGTCAGATAAAGAGGTTACTCAATGAATAATTTACTGTAGCTCTAGTGCATGCCTATGGTTTTTTCCACCTAGATTTGAGAGCTGCCGTGTCAAAAATGGGACGTTCTTTAAGAATTTTGTGTGGAAATTCCACAGTCAGCTTATAGGAAAGAAAGAGGATGACAATAGGTTTGTACTGTTTTTTATCAATCTCTCTTTTGTGCAGTTATTGAAGAGAATGCCCCCAACTCATTCAGTCACTGTTTCTTCTAGCACAGGATGCCTTAAGAAGATAGAATGTAATTAAAATCTTGCAGCTTTAAAAGGATTCTTGAGTTATTTTTGTGTTCTGCTCTCCCAGAGAAAACCACTTCATCAAAAACCAAAGAATATTCTTACATTTCATTCCATTCTGTTCAGTGTGGGCTGCAAGATACAACATATTTACATTGCAAGAACTCCTTGTTTGCCAACAACAGAAACTTTGAAGAGCTGCCAGTGTGCCAGAAATGAAATTTAGAGTTTGATCTGCAATGTCTGTGTCTCTTCATCAGCCATCTTTGTCAATGGGAACACACTGGTAGGCTGCCTAATGGCTCAGGAGAAGAAGAATTTGCATCTTCTGCAGATTATGCAAATTTATAACTCATTTATGCTTCATACTATGTTATTAGTCTAGAAATTATATGTCTGCTAAAGCAATAAGTTGTTTTTATCCACAATTAATAGAAGTTATTCCCTTGTTTGAGCCACGAGCACACAAAATATTCCAGCAACTAATTAATCTTGTTGATTTTACCCACACTTTCAGTCTTCAGAACCTTTTAAGATAACTGTAGAAACACATGCAATACGTCAGAATGCAAACAGCTAAGTCAACTCAGAGTTTAACTTCAATTTGCTTATAACAGCGAAACCATATGGAAAGAGAAACCTGCCTATTTTCTCTGCCGCTCAACCACACTTGGATCTTACGGAGGTAAACAAGCTCTACCTCACTGAAGGGTAGTAACTTACTGTTGAAAGATCCAGACATAAGTAAGAAGTAAATCCTTCTGGCTGCCATTTAAAAATAAGGACATTCAAAAATCTTCCATTTAAAAAAAAAAAAAAAAAATTCAAACAAATAAAACAAAACAAAAAACCCTCCAAAAAATCCCAAACAACAACAAATGCAAGGTTTTTTTTAAAAAGTAAATCAAGGTTGCAAAATTCTGATCTCACATTCACTGTCAAGGCTGGCACTCCTACTTATGAAGCTCCCAAGAGAATCTCCTATAATCTAATCAGTGACCAGCACATTGAAGGGAAGAACACATAACCAATGACTCATGAAAAGTTCAAGTTTCACATGATTTTATTAACATCTTTCAGTTTGTCTGAAACAATTATTTTGAAGAGAAAGGTTTCTGTTGGATAGACTTCTTTCTTAAGATTATAATGATAAAGAAGTTTTCAATAGGAATTAAAAATGGAATCTAAAAAACTGACCAAAAGAGATAAAAATTGTGCTTTAAAAAACCGAAAAAGGTCACATTGATTAAAAAATGGGTTGAAAAATATGATTTTGTGCAAGACCTGCTCCTGGCTTTTGGATGGGGGACCAAAACAAGGAAGGAGCAAGTTGGTTTTCATTAGCAAAGTGCAAGGATCCCTTGAGGTCCATACAAATGCTTCTAAATGGTATTTGATTGTGTTTGGAATGCCAATGCCTGCACAAGGCACCCTAATATCCTCCCTGCTCTCTAAAATGGAGGCCCCCTCCAGACTCCTCTGAAAGGAGGAGTACATCAGAGATGGGTGCACCTTCATCCCTGCTCCAGCAGGAAAGGAAGACATTTATTACAGAACAGAAAAATTCTGCCAGAGGGCTACTACAGCTTCCTGCCACATTAGCTTTCAATGATTATCCCAAGTTTGTGAAACAGCAGTACGACTTTCCTATTTTACTTATTTTTAAAAAACAAGTTCTTGTGCATATTTGTGCATTCAAGTCTGTCCTTAAAAACCTTACACTTTGGAGAGGTTTTTTTTCAACTAAGGAATTTATAAGCCCTCCTGGTAAGCTTACAAGTGACACATGTTGAATACTAGGAGCTTTGGATTTCAAAAGCTTCACAAAGCATTAAAAATAAATTTGTTTCCCCTTCTTGTTCTACAACTTTCAGAAAACTTAAAGAAGTGCTGAAAGTATGACAACAGGTTTAAACAAGTTTAAAAAACCCCACAAGAACAAAAGAAAAAATTTAATAAACAATTGTAACTCTGTGGTGCACAGCATAATTTTTTTGAGTTGCACACCTTATTTCTCATATGCATTATACATATTTTTAAGTGCAATTGAAGGAAGATGACTTTTCTTTCAGTAATCTCACAGAAATATACCTACTTTCATACATACATTTACATTCATTCATTCAGCTTTTTGTATGTACCAGAAAAATTTAAATCTTGTTATACATAAATAGCTTACTATAAAGCTAAACACTGACAGACATTTTGATGTCAAATTACACCTTTGTCCAGGGCAATGTAGCAACCACAAGTGCAAAACTATTAAGGAAATGTCCTAATCAAATTAAAAGCTTCCCTACAAACACTTTAAAATGATAACTTGTGAGAGCTGCGTGCCAAGCACCTTCTGTCCTTGGTTGCAGGGACTAATTCAGTCTGCATTCGGCTTCACCCCTCTGGCGTCAGCCACCCATCTGTCACCTCCCTTTTTCTGGGGTAATCTGCTCTGTACTTATCTGAACACTAGACTCCTAAGTCTTGCCTACCTCAAGAAAGTTACCCCTTGCTGATATTGGGGGTAGAGACGGTTGAGACCAAACATGTGCCTGGCTGAGCACAAACCACCATCAGCAGCATCTGCAAAACCGTAATCAAATAGTGCTCAATAGCCCCTCCCCACCCCTTATGCTTCCAAAGTAACTGTTTCTTATCTGCAAATAAGCAGCAATAGAATAGTTTCATATAACCTCCCTTTATTAAAAAAGGGATCTAAGGGCATATCCTCAGTCTTGCCTAGATGAAGACAGCATGGACATTGGTGGTGATTCACTTTAGCAGCATGGGGATCTCACCCGCTGCATGGGTTTGTCCAATAAAGGGCTCTGGAGTATATGGTAAAAGACTCATTTCAAGGACACACAGGGAGAACAATACCTGTATTTTCCCAGTCTGACAGGATTCTTCTCAACTAGAAACATCTTATTTCTGTCGGGCAAAATGAAATCATTATATACCATACCTCAGCTGCATAGCTTATTATGATGTAAAGACCTCGCTACTTTCAAGAGATAGCATTTACACCAATTTTTTTTTTAAATAGTTCTCCTAGCACAGATGCTAAAGATTTTTGCTGCAGCAATACACTAACTTTCAAGAAGCCAGCAGGTACTAAATCAATTTAAATGTCATATTCTTGGAGATACACTTACAAGCCTGACCATCTCATCTATAATCCAGTTTTCCAATGAAGATGTGAATGAGCATATTTCTGCTTGATCTAAATTGAAACACAGGAGCATCAATGAGGTGTGTTCAAGTACAAGAGTTCTGCATATAGTTAAACTTTGTTAGAAAAAAGTAATTAACTATTTTTTTCTCAGCTCCTTTACTTTTAAAGTGCGATTTCACAGATGTGGTAGGTAACAGAGCTGACAAGATTCAGGTCACTGTCTCGATGTACAGCAGAGAGGTAATAAGCTGATGCAAACACAAACTTCAGTTTCTTCACAATTCTGTTGTCAAAAAAGGCACTAAGTCACATGTGGTACTCCTCATATCTGTATTCAGAGTTCTGTAATTAACATGCCTTAAAAAAAAAGTATTTTCCTGTGCCTAAAACCGCTACACTAAACCAGTGTGACATTTTGTAAGTAGCTTCTGAGATGTAGCACTGAAAATTTGAAGAAGGGAAGGTAATTGATTCATTACATATATTTCTACTATATTTCTTTTCGTATTTTTTTGGTTGCCATTTCAAAAGGCATTGTTTAAATTGCCCTAATCTGCAAACAGCAACAATAAGTGTAGCAAATACTTGACAATGAAGATGTAAAGCCTCTAAAAACCTGTTACCTTAGTAACCATGGGAATGCAGGAGAATAAGAATACACTCAGTGTCAGGACATCATTTTGGATTCCACAGGGTTTGGGTTGAAATACAGTCAGCTTTCATTAGCTTTTTGTTTTTCCCAGTAGGTCCTTGGACTTTGAAACAAAACCTGAATGACAGCTATGAGCAATTCCAGCCTCACTCATCAGCCACACCAAACAACAGCTCTTCCCTGTGAACCCCCTCCTCTACATCCAACAAGCCTCGAAACAAACATTATTTATGCTGCTGACCCCTCTGGATATCACTAATAAACTGCATTCCAAAAAGAAGAGTAAAACAAATACCCACTTCCATGCTACTTAGATAATTCACTTTAAACAAATGTAGTGCAAGAAAAATAAAAAGTCAGCACATCCTCCCAGAATATTTCTGTAACCGCACAGTTTATCACAGGCTTTATAGAGTATGTTAATTCAACACCAAAATTAAGAAGAATTAAGCTGCTCATTTAAGTAGCACTGTATTTCCATTTTACCTATGAAGGGGGAAAAGAAAATCAAGAAGATAAAGAATTGAGATCCATGCCCCCGCCCCCACCCCCACCAATGTTTGTTGGGAAGCTTGTGGTCAAGACTGAAGAGAACAAAGATCTCCTAACTGCTGGCTTTAGCTGGCTTAATTTTATGTCTGTCCTCTTAGTCTTTGCTGCTATCTAGTCACTTAGGAAAACAATCTGAAATAAACTCCAGGCAAAACCACTGGAAAAATGAACAAGAAATTCAACCTTGGGAGAACAAGGGTGGGGAAGGAAAGGAACATCTCTTTGCTCAGTGAGGAAAGAAAAAAAAAAGGTAGAAATATTGATCTACTTGGTCATCATTCAATGACAAAAATCTTTGCATCAAAAAGCCTGGAAACTAACTATAGCTCAGAGACACTGGCCTTTGAAATGAACGTTGGTTCATTTCTCTTTCAAATGGTAAGGTATTTCTTTTCCATTCACAGAAATTGCCATTCCAGGACAGCGTTGATACATGTAAGAACTACATTCTCCACATATTTACAATCCTCTGTAGTTCCTTTACACACATATATAAAGCAGTACCAGACAGAGGCAACACTTGTTTGATATGCAATATAAGTCCAGATTCTCTGTTTTTACACTACGTTGTATGAAATGTCTGGATCACGTTAAACATTGTTAATAAACACCAAAGTTACACTTTCAAAGCACTGCTCATAGAGCAAAACAGAAGTGTTATCTCCAGGCAACTGCAACTTACAAGCTAAATCAAAAGGAATATGTGGATTAAACCAAATAAGTTATTATGTATGGCAAAATACTTTCTGCACGATCCACTCACGTTTTGTAGATATATATAGCAGTGGCTATTCCCCACTCCTCAGTGGGAAACAGGCTCATCTCTAAAATGGTAAGCACACTCATAACAGCATTGAGCCAGAAGATTACAAAAGAGCACTTTCTATTCAGAAATATGCAAAGGTGGATTTTGAGACACTAGTTTAGGCCTCAGAACATTAAGCAAAGATTAGAGGAAGAGCACAGTCCAGTATGCCCAAGGCCTGGAGCTCTTTTAAAGGTGGGTGTTCACCTGAGCAATAACTTCTAACACAGAAGAGGGCTGTGGTTGACTAGGAAGTAATTGGCCATGAAACTCCATGGAAGACATGGGATTTTTTCTTTCCAAAGTTATGTTTCAATTCCGTAGTTTAAGAAAGCTATTTGCTGAAAACAAAAGGCTCCCTAAAAACCTTTGCTTTGTTTGTTCCTCCCTGGAAAGCCTGTCAGTGGTGCTGACGGCCATACCTTCCCAGAAGGGAACCTTGGCACTGCATCTTTGATACATGTGGTTTTGGAGTTAGGGATTTCGGCTGGGGAGGAAAGGGTAGATTCATTCTTATCCTTATAGCATAAAGTTGTTGCTACAGTGCCCAAACTCTGTCCTGCAAACCACAAATAGGCTTTTTTGTGACAAGAGAGGAAGATTTCTCAAACTCGTTTTAAGGACGGCACCGCTGTCAGTTCTGTAAATTGAGGCTGAGTCAGAACTGCAATAGGAACACTGTAACAATGACATACATGAGGCGCATACATGAACTCAGCCAGCATGGAAAAGCAGCTCATCATGACCCTACCTCTGTGCTCCCCCTCTCAAGAGAAAACCCCTGACAAACAGCCTGACATTGAACAGCGGGTTTTCAGACTCTGGTTGACTTCATTCAGATGGGAAAAAAATGTACATAAATAATTCCATCCTTGCAAAAGTAACACGAGAAGGTGAATGCAAGCAGATGCCAGTCCTCTACCGACTTCCCTTTGTATAATAACTGCTCCTCTCCTGGCCATAAGCCACAGGTGCTGTGCCTTCTGACTGGCAAAGCTGGAGATGCTTTTATCTGGGAACAAAGGACACATCAGATGTATTCTAAGGGGAGAAGTGCAGTACAACCCAGGCAGAGAAAGCACAAGGATAAGTGCAGGCCTGTATTCTAACTGCTCTGTCATCTGCACAGGCCATGGACTCAGCTGCTTGCCCCAGATGCCAGAAGGACTGGACTTTTTGTCAGTTCCCTACAATTTGAGTTGTACAGCTTAGTAATGCTGTTTTAAGGGTTCCAAGAAAACCTGGATCAGAACAACCATGCATCATCTTTTCTATGTCAGACACAAAAAAAGTGTTCCAAATATCTAGAACAAGGCTTTCAAGCCTGAAATAAAATTTCCAAGTTGTTTTTCCTTCCCCCTCACAAAACTCATTCTGCAAGAAGAAACAAAATTTAATCAGTTCTCAAAACCGTTCAGAACAGTTCCTTCACTGCCAAGTTTAAAGACCCAGGTCAGTATCGACCTAGTTGGCACTAGTTCTACAAATGATTTTTTGATCTTAGTGTCATTTCAAGACAGACTGAAAATACCCAAAAGGCATTGGTGGCACCTATCACTTTCTACCAAAAAAAGGGTGAAAAGCAGCACATACACATGTTCAATTAATTTTACACCTGTCCAGTGTAAAATCCAAAAGTACAACTTCTCTGCCTAAAAGAGAATGCGTATTTTAAAACAGTTCACTTGGCACTAATAGTTTGGGGGAAAAAATAATCTCAGTACTGATCACTTCCACCCCATTGTGTTACACTGCACTGGTCAAGCTTGGCATGTCACTCAGCAGTAACTGGATCAAGGAATTCTTCCATCTGAAAAGTAACCTTGAAAATTATGTCATTTTTCAAGTGGATCAGTTCCTCTGCCTGATCCCAGCCTACTCCAAACAAATAGCAGCAAAACAGGGGGAAAGGCTGAGAATGGGGTGAGGAAATGGGTAACCAACAAGGAGGAAGGGCTGATTGACCACAAGCCACAGCGATGTCACACAGGCTCATTTATATGGTTTGACATGAACCTCCCTTATTAAGCCAAATCACAGATGCAACTTCCTTTTAAAAGGAAGGAAATCTCACAAGCATCCCTGACCCAACACTCACTAACTCAATGTTCAGTAGGCCCTTGCCATCGGCTTCAGAAGGCGCTAAATGCACATGCATCCAGGACCATGCTGAAAGCTGCAGACAACAGATCTCCTACCTGTGGAAAGCAATCTGGAAAGCATCTGGGAAAAATAGAAAAGAAAGGGAAGTTAACTTTTCTAACACCTTCAAGTCTGTGAAGTGACCTTCAGGAATTACCTCCAAATTTCATCTACTGAGCAACAAGTAGGTTAAACTCAAATAAGGAAAGACCTGTAGGATGCCAAGACATTTGTATTGAAAGTCTTTCCTTCTTACCCTTCTCTGTAACACAACATCATGGAAATACTCCAGGAAAGAGTTTCAACGACTGAAGGAAATAACAGTGACTGTCATTTTCCTACTGCATTGGGGGACTCCACTACTTTTTTTGCAGATATTACCTGTCTCTTTGTGCCACACATGCCTTAGTTCCCCTTTAGCAGATACTTGGAACTATGAAATGCTTCTCTGAATACTGAAATTCAGGGCAGGGAAGAAAACAGTATTGGAATGCTTTTAAATAATCACAGCTACAGAGGACACACACATATTGGCATATGCATGGGCCTTGTAACCTGCATGCATAAAACTAAGGGAAAAATACAGCCTTCTGCAATATAAATAAAACAGATTACTTAAAAATAACCTGAGTTCAAATCTATTCAGCATGCTACTACTAAGCAAACGTCAGGAGGTACTCAGAGAATGATTTTCTGACAATTAAGCAACAACAATAGCAAATATTCCATTTGCAATTAAGAATCTGGGTTTTGTTTTCACAGAAACAGTGGGGATTTCTTCAATAGTGACTTCAATTAACTTCTGCTCCCCCCCCACTGACAAAAAGGCTTAATGGGCCCAAAACCCTGTCTGCTTTTCCCCAACAGTTTCAGACTAAAAACCAGCTTATTACATCTTCTCTAAAAATGTTTCAATTACATTTATTACACTTGCTTACTGTACGGAAGGCATTTCCAAAGAGCTAAAAACCAAAAAGCGAAACCACAACATACATAAATAAATCCCAGTAAAACCACAGTCAGTAGCCTCCAAAAAACCAAAATCCCTTAAACATTAAAATAATTATTAAAATTAATATGTCTGTTTTGTGGTTGCCACAAGCCAACCTGCTGATTCAGGGCAATGTTACCAACGGTATTCTTATCTATAGAGGGTAAGAATCAATTGTTTGACAGAAACAAAGGAGAGCTCAACAGGAAATCAACCAGCTTGGGACAGATGGTCACTGAATCAAGTTTCACCCCTCCCCTCTCCAAAAATAGGCTTAAGAGGCATTTTCTGTTACCAAGCAACAGCCCAAAGGAAGGCATAAATCTTTTCCTACGCGTTATTCCCCTCCTCCCCGACACATATACATTTCAATCTACGAGGGCGGTATGTTTGTGGGTTTATTTATTTTCCACATAACAGGTAGGAGGGTTTATTCCGTGCAATGACAACGCCTTTCTGCATGCCCACTAGCCATGTTTCCTTTTCTTTTAGGCAAGAAGGAGGTTAACTGTATCCACGCTATGAGAACTACCATGAAGAAGGGTTACAAGCAGGCGTCCTATGTTAGTTAGTAACCCCTCAGTGTTCAGCCAAGGCGACCTGAGAAATTACGCCCTAAAGAGGGGAGTTCCTGATGACTATTTTATATAAAACCAACATGACCTTCATCATACCCTGACAAAATGTCACCACCGTTTTTTTTTAAACTCATCATAAACCCCTGTACCTGCTTTAAACCATAAAAATCCATAGAATTTAATTACCAGAGAAAGCACCATGGTATTTTTAATATAACACACAGACCAGCAGACTTTTAAACCATTTGAATTTTAGGAGCATTAATTCTCTAGTACATTAAACACTCCAAGTGAGAACAGGGGTATGGGATGAGTAGAAAAGGATAATCAACATTTACTATTCTGGTGAGCCAGGGAAGGAAAGAAGGGCTGGAGAGGGGGGTGGAATGGAGGGGAGAAAGAGACCCGAAGAGGCTGTTTGCAGAGATCAGGGAGAAGGGGGAGGGGAGCAGAGCCCGGGGGTGAAGGACAGCGCCTCTGAAATTCAGATTAGCATCCAGGGAACAAACCGGTTTGTTTGACCCCCCTATCATACAGACTGGGAACAGACCCGCAGCCAGAAAAAAAGAGATGGGAGTTAAATTTAGCCACACAAAGAGTAATCAGCAATAAATTAAAAAAAAAAAATAAAAGTTTACGATTACGACCCTCACAGAAATTAATTAAATAGGGAAGTCTCACTTCAGCAACAAACTGGGTAATCATCCTTTAAAAGCACAGAGCCTGGATTACCGCTAACACATACTTAGACTACTAAAACATATGGCCAATAAAAAAAAAAAAAGAGGGATATGGGGGGAGGGGAAAGGTTGTGACAGCATGTGGTCTGCAAGAGCTTTAATTACTCCCTCCTCAACTACTACTTGCTTTAGCCAGCTGAAGACCTTCTGTGAGACACAGCCTGCTTTCACTGGGTGTTTCAGGTACTCTTTTAACACCACTGCAGATACTGGTGACCACCACCATGGTGGGTAAGTGGAGCCCTGGCCATGGGCTGCTTTATTGACCAAGGGCCTTGGACTTTCAGATCCATTTCACCGCAAAGTCATCTCAGAGGAGACGCTGCCCCGGCTCTCTGCACATGGCAAATAGTTTTCACAGGGAAAGCAGAGACTGTGATGTCTAAATTCAATTAATTGAAATTAAGTTAATTGAAATTAAACAGAAGGTTTGAACACAAAAGCCAAATAGGTACTTGTATGTATGCCAAGAACACCACTTGTTTTTCGAGGTCTAAAGCTTTCTGACAGAAGCATGAAGTCTAGCAGCCCAAGGACCTGACCAGGAGACTTGAACTAAGGGCCCTCTAAGCTCAGCCATGGAAAACCTTAACAGCAAATCATTACAGTCATACATTTTTTTAAAAACTCCCAGGCCCACAACCACCCTTGGTTTCGAGAGAGGGAAACTGAGGCATGTAGAAGCCATGTGACATCTCTCAGTGGCAGAATTTGGAAATAAACCAGATCTTCTGCAGACCCAAGTTCACATTGTAATATCACCCTAAGTATGCATATGAAAGCAAGATGTTATTTATGTATGCAAATTCATGGCCAACATCAACATTTTTACAGCTGCTTTTCCTGGCCTCTTCACAACTTAGCAAGAGACTGGTAGATTAAATCCAATTCTTTACCAAAATTAGTCTCTCCGATCAAGCAGGCAATGATACTCATCCCAGAGTTATTCAGGAATGGATATACTTATTTTTCTAACACATTTACAATTTGGCTAAATAAGACTTGAAACTACCACTCTTCTCTAATGCATGTTAGCAATTTCTCTATAAATAATAAATTAATTATGGGCTGCAAAAGTTTTGTTTCTTGTGTACATCAGTGAAAATGGTGTGAAAAATACCACGGCAGCAAAAGCCATATACTCTTTACCTGCCAGTACATAGACCATCATCTGGGAGAAAAACCTACATTGTAGCTTTGTATAAGCATTTATCATAGTTTTAGAAGAGGCACTTTCTCTTACATTCAAACATTTGTCCTTTACACCACTCTGCCATGGTAAGAGATAGAGAAAGAAAGGTTGCTTCCTTTTCTGATCTTAAGTAACCCATTATGCTTTTCTTCAGTGACCAAAGAAATTTCCATATTCCTTGGCCAAGGTGGTATCTCCAGTCACACTGCATGTTTTTTGGTTGAAATGTAAAAGGACACAAGTTTACCTCAAATCTCTGTCAATAATTCTATGATTCTATGAAATAAGGTCTGAGGAGTCTGCATTCCAATTCTATGATTCTATGAAATGAGGTCTGAGGAGTCTGCATTCCAGTATCTTTTTCTCAGAAAAATCACAACAGAGATTTTCTTTAGATTCTCCAGCTCTCAAACTGCTAGTTGAGAACTCTAGGTCTTCTGAAACAGTCTATTATAATAATTAGTTTAACTTGACTCTTTACCTTGAACTTAGCCATTCAACAGCAAAATAAAGCTTGTACCTGTGAATGATCCAAACAAGTTCCCATCTTTTTTTGCCATAGAACATAATAGCAATTGGCAGTGTTCAAAACATAAGAACATTCCTCAGTGTTATTAAAATAATAATAGCGCTTCGCTTTGTTAAAGGATAGGCATAGGAATAGAATGGTAAAGAATGGTGATCATCTATTAAAAGCTCTCCTAAGCAAAAATAACAGAATATTATAAAAATAATAGAAACAGAGAAACAATTACAAAAAGAGAAAACCCACAGGGACAGGTAAGACAGTAAAGACTGCAAGTATGTAATTGCAAGCTTCATTTCCAAAAAAAAAAAAAAAAAAAAAGAAATCAAAACGTGAATATTATCCTTCATGTGGCTATATGGTGGCATTGCATTTAACTGCCTACTCTCCAGTTTGACATCAACCCATGTTAAAAGGGGTCATTTCTCTTAAAATAATATTCTGCTTATAGATTTATAGTTTGGGGCTATTTTTCCTGGCACACATAATGAGAGAATGGACACAAGATTCACTAGTGCATTCTCTTATCTCTGCACACTGGCTGAAAAGAACACAGTTTATTTAATTTATTCCAGATCAGAAAGGCACTGTGAGAACACAGAGAATAGACCCCATTTTCAACAAGCATTTCTTAATGAGGAATTTATCAGTCTCTCTCAGCATGAACTGCACTTTGGAACAGGCAGGACAGAATTGTTTCAATGAATTCATCCTGAGGCCAGCCTCCTTCCAGGCATATGGCCTCAAATACAGTTGCTTCTGTCTTTGGGGCAAAAGATTAGTTATGAATCATAAAACAGTTCTGCTTTCTGGCTCTTGTTAACTTGCCAGTCAACTTCTTCCTGAGATGGAATTTCTCAAAGGAAATTCAATCTGCAGTTGCAAATTTCTAGTTCTTTCCCCCCCTTGCTATGCTTTTTTTACAAAACCTCAATCTCCCATGGTTTATTCAGATAATCATTTGGAGCAGGAAAAGGTATGTTATCATCCAGCCTCCGTTCCTCTTTTCATAATTGCAACAAAAAAGTACAACCCCCTCCTTTCCACCCTTGGCTGGTTTTCCTCTACATATGGAGTGTGTTAAGCCAAAATATGGCAACTAGGGAGAAAGTGCAACCCACATACTGAATCATCACATAAGAATCAGTATGTCCAGAAAAATAAAACATACAGACACACATACAACTCAGCAGAAACATGCTGGAGGGCATGTCATTGAAAACTGCAGTTCCCAAACCTCACCAGTGAACAAAATAAGAACTATAAGTGATTGACTGAAATAACAAACATTTCCTTTTTATGCATGCTTTGCTTTAGTCCTGAAAAAGGTTTTAAATTAATAGTACTAGGCTTATTTCAAGTTTCCTTAGAGTAAAATGTTCAATTATGAACACAAATCTAGACAGACTGATTTTAGACAATGCAACAATGTCAATTCATCAGGTATCATTACTACCCTTTGATGCTCAATCTTCCATCCCAGACAGGCCAAACAACCTCTTACGGAGTTACTCAAGCTTTGCAGCGTTCCTATTAACACACTCCCAGCGATGCCTCAATCACCAAACCATTTGCGTTGCCATCCACCAGCGTGACAAGACCAGCAGACAGCTGCCAGTAGCAGAACTCACAGAGTCTCTCCATCGATGTGTGTGACTGGTTGTGCAACCAGCACACATTTCTGATCACAGCACATAGCAGAAAAATGGCCAGAAAGAAAATAGTGGAAAGCAGGTTACCAAACAGTTCAGGCTGCCAAGTTGCCTGTTCCCTGAGTATCTTTGCAAAGCCCTTGGGCCAAATGAATTGTTTCAGGAAGCTGTATCTTACCAGTAGGTAATACTGCAAAGTTTTATGGGTTTTGTACTACCCCACTTTATAGCCAACAACAGAAGCATTCAGGTTGGAAGGGATCTCTGAAGGTCAACCAGTCCAAACTCACACTCCTGACAGGGCCATGTTGGAAATCTCATAAAAACAATACATATAATGTAGTTTGGTTCATGGCTGATCTGCATTGATGATTTTGACTCATTATCCTGTCAAATCTAGGTGTGAGGTTCTCAGTGATTCTCAGCATACAATGAATCAAGAACTGAAGGTCCGTTTCTTAAAAATAAAAAGCCCAAGGCACAAAATAGCTTTTCTCAAAGGAAATGAAATGTTTTATTGATGCAAATACTTCATCTGTTTCCCAATATGCAGTTTTTGCAATTTGGACAAACTCCTAGTTACCTACAAAGCAAAGATCCAGTCATGTCAAGGTTATATACTGAGGTTCATGCTGTACTTGTTTATATAGTGAATCAGAATAGAGAACACAAGTTTAAAATATCAATATCATCCGACATAAGAAGTAGCAAAACCATGCAGCATCTGTTGCATTCCTCTCTCTTTTTCAGCCCTAAACCCTGAACTGCATGTTACTGAATTCAAAGTTGAGCCCATTTTCACAGGAAGATTCAATTAAAAAGCATCTGGAAGAACACTGTCTTTTACTGAAACTAAGTCCCAGATCCAATTCTTATTTATTATACTGCTGGGACAGCATCCTTTAAACACAGTAATCAAAAGCAAACATGTTTTTTTTTGCTTTAAAACAGACATCAAAGCAACAACGTTAGGATGAATTTTCAACTGTTCTGAATCTACAGGTTATATAGATCTGCCTTTTTCCAGCAGGAGAGACTTTGACAACACACACATGCAACTTCACAAGTTCAACTTGGCAGTTAATCTGTCTGGCTTTAGCACATAATCAGAAATGGATTTACTACAGTGACAGCAACTGGAGCTGAAAACCTACACTGCACTGTGTAGGGGAGTGCTTTACTCCTATGGCAAGCACAGCCTCCCTCTTTCTACACCAAATCCACATGACAACTGGAGTCACCCCAAAGCCAAGCTTGACAGAAAGCCAGTCAGCTGTGCTGCAGATGAAAATTGAGCATCTATCTGCACAGACACCAGACACAAGGCACCTCTCAATAAAACAGCCAAGCTGCACAGTCAACAAGAAACACTGTTCTTTATGATAACTGAGAGAAGCCAGAAGAATCCTTTTTTTTTTTCTCCCTTCCTTTTCAGGGTCTTCTGCCACAAGGTCACATCTGTTGCCTAAAATTAAAGTCGAGTTGTTTTTTTTTTGTGGTGGTGGCCTTTGTTTAAGAGCTTTCAGGGCTTACTGTTTCGAATAACATTACTAGTGGCACATCTACTACCCACTAAGAACTTCTGGTCTATAAAGGCAAACTGTGAACACAAAAAACCCAGTAGAAACCATCTCAGCCAATCAGTCATTAAAGAAAAAGAATCCTTTAAACGCCCACTAAGGTATTGGACCAATATGATACTAGACCTCTGCATTTCATGTCCTCGTCTCTTTCATATATGTATACATATGTACATGCAGAAATCTACACACTAACCTCTCTAGCTCTGAGTACTTTGGAGGAGGCAACTGCCTATGTATTTTCCATGCAGCACCCAAAACATTTTCAGACATGTAGTAAGAAAGAAGAGTATTACTAAGTTAATGCAGCAAAACAAAAAAAATTCCATATGTTTAGATGCCCTCTCATTTCATAGCTCTTGACATAAAAGTGTGTGACAGCTAATGTTTTAATCTTCATGCCCTTGAAATCCAGCTCACCTTCCACATCTGCTATAATCATGATTGTTATTTCACCTTCTTCCTCCAAGACCACAGTCTGGCAGGCAAGTTGTCTTCTTCCTACTCAAAAGGCTTGGAAATTGAGTGCTGACTCTCCTATCGGGGAAAAAAAGCCAGCAGGAACTAACTGCTGAAATTTGCTAAAAAGGGGGCTGTGAGGGTATGCATATTTTTCACTCTGAACTTCTGCTTTAAATATCCCATCGGTAGTTCTGTGTGCCTCTATTGGAGGCATTAAAGTGTTCTTGGACGGCTTTACCTTTCCCACCCTTCTCCTCTAGGTTTTCTTCAAAACTGCTCCTCCATCAGTTGGTACTGATCACTTGGCTAATCCACCTAATTTCTTATTGTTCTCACAAGGGGATATTTCCCTCTCAGACATTAGGATTCAAAAGAGTAACAACAGTATCTTAACATCTCATCTACACAAATTATTTTTGAAAGTGTTTTTTACAAGAATAAGAAACCACCATATTCTTAAATGTCACATACAACATGACCGGCAGGAAGCTGTTTCCCTCTTCTTGATTGAGTGCACTGTAGTTGTGAAAATCAAGACCTATTTCCCAGTCTTCCCAAAGGAATCACCTAATTGCCCTAAGAACTTGATTCTGTATAAGTGGTTTAAAGAAATTACAAGATTAAGCTTCTTTTATGAAACAACTGTTCTCAAAGTGGACTGAAAGTGTAAGCGAGCAAGAGAATAAAGCCACCTAATGCTCCAAAGCAACACAGAGCTTGAGAGACTTCCCAAGAAGTCACAGGGAGATGGTCAGTGAGGCAGGAACAAAAGCAGTAAAAGTAGATGGCTTGTTCTCCTGAATGGCAAAACTCAGATGCAGTCATACACTGTGAAACACATTATCACCAAGGAGATAGTAAGCAGAGAACTAATAGCAGTGAAGTACTATGTGAGCAGTAAAAGGACACAGGGCTTGGGACAGGGAATAGAGCATCTGGCTCTCTGCAAATCCCAAATCAAGCAAAGTTATGTCAGATATGCTCCTCATTCTGAAACATCAGTAGCGTGGGTAGACATTAATAGTAATGTTTACAAAACTTTGTTGTGCACATCCTTATTTCCCCAGCGATTCCAGTGTAAAGAAGTAGATGCCCAGATTCCTTACAGCATCTGAAGCAGGTGAGCTTAGCTATTTGCATCTGCTGTTCCTTACCACTATACTATCTCTTTGAAGTGAGTGTTATGAGAAAGAGCTCGGATCTCACTAAGCCCAGAATGCTGTGCCACACTTCACTTTTTTAATAAGTGATCATTTCCTCTTTACTAGGAAGACTGTGGAGGATCAGGCACACAGCAATTTCCAAACACTCTACTAATTACTCAATTACTCCTGAGTAGATAACACAACAAGGGACCATACAACTCAGAGTATATACAGTCTCTCTAAGCACTGGCATTACAATTGCATATGAACCACCTCTATCTTTTAAAAGACAGCTAGAAATAAAGCAGGGAGGATGGCATAAGGGAATTCTACCAAATTAAAAGCATAACAATCAAACTCCCAGGAAAATTGTCCTGAAGTTTCCTTATGCCTACAGACCTGAGAGTCTATAAGAAAGCAAGTTTTGAAGTTGGAGGTAGTATTATAAAAGAAAGGGAGTGGGGAGGGACAAATCCTAATAGCTCTCAAATACGCAGAATGCTAGAGGAAAATGTTTCATATGCACACTAATACTTCTTTACGAAGCCAAAGTTAAAATTAGTATGGCTCTAGAGAAAAACATCATCATAAACGGCCTTTCAAAAAAGACTACTGATTTCTCTGAAATTTTGATGCTGTACACTCCATTCAACAGGGAGATTGGTGCTGCAGAAGGAGGTGCAGCAGAATTTGGTGCAATAGGACAGGAGTACCAGGAAATGTTCAGCAGCTTAAAATAGTCATCTAACTAACAACTTCACTCTGTAGGTTCTAGGGAAATATTATCACTTTTGGTGAGACACAGAGATGAATCTTTATTTTACAAAGGAAGACTATTAATAGAGTGTATTTCAGACCACAGTTTAATTCAGTGACTAACTTCTTCACTTGCCTCAAAGTGCTCTGATCAGATCACACCAACAGTCTTGAAAAGAGCTAACTACAGACAATGATGGAGATAGGAGACAGAGAACAAGATGATCTCTGCACAGCATTTCATAAAACTAGTCACTCCAGGCTTGTTCATGGAACCAGTATAACAGATGTCTGGTAATCTCTTAAGTAACAGTATCTTAGCTCTGCCCACCCTGTTTTCTGTTCGCAGCTCCAGCAGTTTGAAAAACTACCTCAAAATAACCTCTCCAAAACCTTACATGAGAAATATTAATTGAAGGTTTCTATCATCTCTTGACATACTTTTTCAGGCTGCTCCCCATCTTCTTACTCTTATGGTGATTTTATGTCACAACATACAGTTCTTCCTATGTTTTATATTTTATAACCATTTTATTAGTTAGTATTGGCTGAGTATAACTGCTAAAAAAAAATAAATGCAAATTAACTAAAGCTTTTGACAGTATATGATGCAAGATTTTCAAGTCAAGTATACAGAGATTTTTTATTAAACATCTGAAGTGCCATGGAATTTAAAATGCTAGCTCAATGAGAATTACATGAAATACACTTCAATCAAAGTAGTAATTTACATAATTCTCTATGGCCTCTCATGTTCCAAAAGAATTTCACAGTAGTTGTGACATTACTGTGCGACAGAATAAGACAAGAGAAACCAGCTGTCCAGGCTTCAGGAGTCATCCAAACCACACCTAGTTACATTTAAGCAGCACAGAATCATAGAACGATTTTGTCAAAAAAGACCTATAAGACCATTGACTACAACCATTAATCCAGCACTGCCAAGTTCACCACTAAACCATGTCTATAAGTGCTATATCTACACTTCTTTTAAATACTTCCAAGGTCAGTGACTCAACAGCTTCCCTGGGCAGCCTGTTCCAATTCTTGACAAGCCTTTCCATGGAGAAATTTTTCCCAATATCCAATCTAAATCTACTCTGGTGGAAGCTGAGGCCATTTCCTCTTGTCCTATCACTTGCTACCTGGCAGAAGAGATTGACCCCCATCTAGCAAGGTCCCCTCTGAGCCTCTTTTTCTCCAGGGTAAGCAATCCCACCTCCCTCACCCACTCCTCATAGGGCTTGTGTTTCATACCCTTCACCAGCTCCACTTCCCTTCTCTGGACACACTGCAGCATCTCAATGTTTTTCCCGTAGTAAGGGGCCCAAGAGTGAACACAGGATTCAACGTGCAGCCTCACCAGTGCAGAATACAGAGGGGCAATCACTGCTCTGGTCCTGCTCTCACACTATTTTCTGATACAAGCCAGGCTGCCACTGGCCTTCTTGGCCACCTGGGCACATGCTGGCTCGTGTTTAGCTGGCTGTCAACCAGTACTCCCAGGTCCTTTTCCACCAGGTAGATTTCCAGTCACTCTTCCCAAGGCTGTAGTGTTGCATAGGGTTATTGTGACCCAAGAGCAGGACTTGGCACTTTGCCTCATTAAACCTCGTACAATTGGCCTCGGCCCATCGATCTAGCCTGTCATTTCTGTAAGAACTCCATACTTCTGTTTGATACTTCCAAGCCAACAACAGTGTACAAAATTTGGGTGTCCCCATTGTGAATAAACACTGTCAAAATTTCTGTAACCTACAAGTTCCTCCAACAGATATCCTGTGGTTTTTACTTCTGGATTATAAAAATGTTAATGATTCTATTTGATTATTAAGTGTCTAATGCTACTGGATAGTTCACTAATACAAGCACTTTTAAAGAATGGCTCCTTGGTTTTGGGTCACCTCCACTACCTACCTGCAAGTTCAAAACTATTAACTTGAGGGGCTATACTAGCTTGCTCAGAGTTGCAGATAAGCTTTTGCAATGACTCACAGAAATTTAATTTATTACTTCTCTCCTTATTATATGAGGGTATCTTCAGAGTTCTTAGAAACAAGATGTGTTTTGGTTACACAAGAAATAAAATTGGTCCATGAACGTATCTCTACACAGAATACAGCATGAAACAAAATGATCTGGTTTGGAATTTTTAAAAAATAAAACTTAAACGACATAAAGGCAAAGGAGTTTCAAACACATTCTTACAAGCAATACTTTTCTTAATATATTAAAGGAAGGTCATGACAAGACAGGAGTTGAAAGCCATCAAATCTTAGAGAAAATAACAGCACATTAATTGTAAAAGTTTAGTGTGGTTTCATGACTGCTGCTGTAATCTGTTTCAGAATATTAGAGATATCTTAATTGCTTACTACATCTAATGAACTCTAGTTCACAGGACTAATTCTCTAAAAGACATGACTGTCAGAATGTCAAGACACATAACTCCTTCATTTGTTGGTTTTCCCAACCAACAAATGTGGTTTTCTCCTCCTCACAATTCTGTTCTAGAAACAAAAGAAAATGCATTATGCTCTTTGGCATTATGAGCAAGAAATAATTATGCAAAAATAGGCAAAGCACGTACATCTCAAAGAGGCTATCTGTCCAAGGTATAAAGCCAAGTATCTGAAAAGGGTTTTTTTACATTATTGATTTCACAATTCTTTTTTGGCAAGAGTCAAGATGTGATGCCTTAATATCATGCCCAAGCTCCATGTTTTGTTAATTACGTCCTACCTAGCTAAATGCCCCCTGTAGTTTCAATTAGACATGGTATTCTTCCTCACTTCCCGTCTTGATTATTGTGCACTGTTGCTAAGCACTAGTTAACAGTTGCCACATTCACCCAAAGTTGGCTGCGTTTCAGTAGTCATTCAAAGAATTAAATACAAAACATATGGCAGAGAACCGTACAAAGCAAAAAAAAGCACTTTTAAAAACCACATGCTTAATATAAAAGGTACTACAAAACTGGTTACACCACTGAAAGTAAAATCCTTACAGTCCTATACCCACTCCAGATTTCCTAGAAACACTGAAAATTAAAGAGAAATGCATTCAATCTTTTTTTTTTTAGCTTTCACTAAAAGGGTTCCTAGAATATATTTTTGACATTACATTGAGTCTAGTTTCACACTGAATAAACAGCCTGGCATTCACAGTGTGACAGGCTTCAAGGTACAGATGTTTTTCCCTTGAAGAAATAGTTTAATTCTCTATATCTCATAGCAACTAATAAGAGTCTCCTAAATTAGACTCCAAGTTTTCTTTGCCTTGTATCTGCAAAATACTTTGGACATGACTTGTTGAACTGCCAAATATCAATGCCAGTAGCTATGTTTTTTCAGAGGACCTTGAACTAAATGTGCTTTTTTTGAATTCCAGACAAACTTTTCACACAGTCAGACTATCCCTCCTTTTATCTGTGATGTCCTCATGAGATCTTAAGAAACTTCATGTATTTTTATTATCCCAGTAAAAGCTCAGTAATCAGCTTGCCTATTACTGCTTATTTCCTTTAGTATTACATCTTGGACTTAAAAACAGCCTTACCAAAAAATCCTCACTATTTATGATTGTTACATTATCTACAGCCAAACTCAACCAATAGAAATTCCTGATATGTACAAATTGCTTCTTATAGCTAATTTTTTTTCCTATTAAGCACCTTAGAAAAAAATTGTTTTGAACAAACACTACCAACAGTAAGCAAAAACATGTACTGTATTTGTTATCTGTATTTACAGACGTTGAATTGTATCTTCAGGGCTCAGAACCCAACCATTTAAACAGGAGGGTACATACTGAGCATTATTCATTGGCTTTCTGGAGCATTTTGTTGGGAATACTTGAGAATACATGAGAAAAAGTATGCAAATGTTCAAAATCCACCAATGCTAAAAATGACAAATAACTAAATATTTCTCAACAGCTCTGAGAATACTCACATAATCCTTATACCTTTGCAAAGAGATATTTAACAAGCTAATCCTCCAGCTTCATAAGTGCTTTTATTGTACTCACAAGCAAATTCTACAGGATAATTTTAAAATTTGTAAAGTTTTTTTTATCCACTAGCATGGATGTAACAAATTTTTCAATCAACATAAGACCCATCCTTGTTTCTCTTTAGAGAGCATACCCCTTGATAAAAACCAAACTTAGGTGTACACTACAGTATTTAAAACTGCTGAAAGCTTTAGCTGTCTCAGAAGCCACACGTGTAACTATACCTGCAACTGAAATATGCACCGATTTGCTTCACCTCTCAAACAACAGTGATAATTGTAAAAATAAATAAAATAAAGCTTTCATAATTCCTAGTCAGGAAATAAAACAGCACTTTCTTCTCAACAGCCTTTTTATTTCCATCTTTTAAAAAGCTCTTTGTAACAATGTATCAATGACGTATGAAGAATATGAAATATTATTTCAATAATACTTAAAATAGCATTCAGTGGAAAAGTCTGAAGAGGCACCAATTCAAAAAAAGGCAAATGGAATAACGTAAAAAAAGTCCTGTCTTCAGGGTATTCAAAGCAAATGTGCTGACAAGCAGCAGACATGGGAAATATTTTTCCACGGGGCAACTGAAAGAGTCTCCCGTACTTCAAACACATTGATAATCCCTAAATTTCAGAATATGGATAAATATTTGCAGGCTTGGGGCCTAAACAAACAGCAAGGCTTGGCCCACCCGCTGACCTGGCCGAAATTCTATGGTGCACACAACGTTTTCATCTTTCGGAGGTTTCGGGGAACGCTGGGAGGGAAGGGGCAGCAACCGCCGGTACCTAA
>VZRN01003762.1:444847-473387 GCA_013397935.1 Dasyornis broadbenti | reverse complement strand
CCCGCAGCCCGCGGGTGACACGGGCGCTGCCCGCCGCGCTGCTGGCAGCCCGCAGCTCCCCGCCGCCGCCCCCGGGGCTGCGCTCCGCGAGGTGACAACGCCGAGCGCGACTCAGCGAGCGGAGACGCCGCCGCCGCCCGAGCCGCTACCTTTGTGCCCTCCCAGAAACCGGCAAGAAGGCGAAGCAAAGCCCCGCGCCGCTCCCTTACCTTGCTGGGCAGAGAGAGAAAAAGTTGAAGCGCTCTCCTTCTACCTCTCCCTCACTTTTTTTTAAATTTAAATATTCGAAATTTTGGGGCTTTGGTATGCTTTTTTTTAATTTCCCCCTCCCTCCCTCACGCCGAGCACTGCGCTCAGGCAGTACCGCCCAGCGCCCTCGGTGCCACCGTCTCCTTCGCTCCGGGTCTCGCTCTCTCTCTCTCTCTCGGCGGGAGGAGGGGAGGGGAGGCGAGGGGAGGAGAATGGGGCGGACTCGCAGGTGCCGCCCCTCCTGCTCTGTCAGCGGGAGGAGAAGGGTCGGGGGCCGGCGAGCGCGGGGAGCGGGCTGTGGCCGCGGAAGTGCTGCGCTCAGGTGCGGGGGTGTTCGCCGCCGGCGGCCCCGGCCGTGCCGCAGGGTGACGGGGCTGGGAAGGGGGTGCCAGCGTCGTGTCAAGGACTGAAGTGATGGAAGGGGCGCTGGTGTGGACATGAGTTAGGGGAGGAGGCAGGTGGAGAGCAGTGAGGCTCGGGACGTAGCGGCCGGGACTCGGTAAGGACGGAGATAACCGGGATGCTTCCAGTCTGTGAGGGAAGGGGCGAAGCCCCTGCACTGAGAGGAGCCTAGCTGGGAAGAGACAAAACCCTGCCGGATATCCAGTGTGGCTCGGTGGCCGGTGGGGCAGAAGATGGCACTGGGAGTGCCATCTGCCCTGTGAGAGACGGCCCTGCAGTGCACGCTGGTCAGGGCTGTGGGCAGAGCTGAAATTTGGGCGGAAGAATCATCTCATGTTGTGTTTGGGTTTAGTTAGCAATGAAGCCAGTCCAGGAGTGGTGAAGTAGAAGCTGAAGGGGTTTAGAATGCTAGGAGGGTGCTGGAGACGAACAGTAAAAGGGCACTCTGAGTATACTTGTGTCTGATATTAAATTGAACAGGTGGGTAAAGATGAGGGGATCTGATTGCGTTGGAGAGATTGGAAACAGAAGGATCTGGAACATTTAGAGCTGTAAATGGGGTCCGAGTGTGTGGGGAAGCAGCAGGTTTAGATTCCTAGTGTGTGCAAAGATGAAGGTCAGACACAGCAGGAGCATGGAAGGAGACTAGAAATACAGCCAGATGCTCTGATAATGGATAAATACCCACTGAACTGGGGAAAAAATTATTTTGCATTTCCTTCCTTTTGCCTTGGATTGATTAAGTGACCATACAAACCATCTCCTTTTTCACTTTTCACTGGACATATTTCTCGAGAGCTTTTCAAAAAGCCTTTCTCATCTCTTGGGACCATAGGTCTCAATCCTATGCAGTGTTTTATCTTTCTGCCACAACACCTGAGAAAAAAAAAAGGCACAGTGACAAAAAAAGTAGTAGTGTTCATTTTCTTGGACAGCAATCTGCTGCAGTGTAACACTGAGAAAAAGAAACCCAGTACTTTTCTCACATCCTTTTCTTTTGTACTTGCTGGTTAAAACACTAAGTTCCAGCACCCTTCCCATCAAAAAGTGGGAGGGAAAAAATTGTCCATACCTCTTGGAGAAAGTAGAGATGGCACAGCAACAGTGTGGCACTGCAATAATGCTGCTTGGTCCAGACATGAGAACAACCGTGACAGAAGAATAAATGTAAGGAAGTTCTGGAGCTCGTGGCTATAGCCAAAAGTGTGATTAATGCAGAAAAAGGCTAGGTTCATGGAATGTTCAAAACCAAGGCACCTCCAAACTAAAGCTTTGCAACTGGGTTGTTCACTGGCTATTTTGATTCTGATTTCATGCAAATTTTCTGCAAATAGCTACATCAGTTGGCTTTGAGAGGGCTACTCACATCTGAATTGCTTAGAGCTGGGCTTCAGCCATGGATTACCTGAAGACACGCTACCTACATTTGCCTAAACATCTTGGTATCTATGTATTTATAAAGTTGCTAATCATATGACCCTTGACAACGGGTAGCTAAAAATTTAGTTGAATCAGAGTTTAAGAGAATCTACCAAATCAGGTCAGGTTTTAGGATCAAACTTTGTCACTTTGCCAGTTCAAAGTTGTACATTTTTATGCTGTGTATGTCAACTCTGCTATTCATATTCCACATAAATATAATGGAATTAAGTAGTGTCAGTCCTTTTGAGATAATGTTGCCCTGTGACTCTGGACAGATTTAGATAGTAACTGTTACTGCTATTAAATGTTTGTGAGAGATTTGAAAGCATATCAAGGTGCCTGCATAATACTATGCTATAGCATATGATAACTCTAACTCGGATAACTTAATTATATCTAAATTGATCCCAGTAATTGCAGTCTAGATTTTCCTCGAAATTTCTAACAGTTTGATTGTAATTAGAGATATGTACTGAATGACAGAGAATTACTTGGGTAGCTTTAATGCGGTAACTCTTTTCCTATTTGGACTTATTCTTGTTTTGCTTTTTTGAAAAGGAAGAGACATTAATTATATGTTTTCTTCTAACTTTCTATTTTGACTATCAACATTTACAGCTTGTTGGGAGGTTTCATCTGTACCATCTGTGGGCCATATTGCACATCAGATGGCAGGATAAAATCTGTAACAAGAACGTTTTGGGTCATAAAACTCTTTCAGGGTTTGAAGCTATGATATTCACAACACAAATGTGCAGAGACACTCATGTATCTGAAACAGAAGACATGGAATGCCAAAGCAGCTGCTGGAGTGAAATAAAGGAGAGACCACACAGTTTGGAGAATGTGAAGGCACCAAGAACAAAAGGACATTTGAGGGAAACAAGAAAGCACAACTTCAAGCAGTGAGAAATTGGAGTCAATCATTAGAAATTATTGACAGCAGACATGCAGTTGCACAGCAATTAGAGACTCACTTTGGGAATCAAGGTCAATTAATACTGAGGTAAAGAGGCAGCATCAAAAAAGGCAACTTGTTTAGCAAACAGCATTTTCTGATTGCTGACTATGCAACATAGAAGAAAATTGTCGATCATGGGGTGGATTTTTGCCATTTTCTCACAAGGCAAGATACCATCACTTTTATTCTGTTGTAAAGAACTACTGCATAAGAACATTTTATGACACTACACTTTGTGCAAAGATTGATGGTCCACCACCCAGTGGAACTACAGAAGTTGACAGGTATCATTCATATTTGAGCCTTCATTGTGTACGGCATTTCACTCTGTCTTCAAGTGAAAGTCTCTTCACTTTCTTCATATTTGTTGGGTTTGAGAGCAATAGGGATAAGGTCCTTTATGATGCAGTGCTTTGAAAGCCCATTCTCCTCTTCCAAGTCATAAAGGCAAACTTCTAACAGATTTCAACCTTCTTTTTCAATCCTGCAAGCAAAAGTTTTAAGTTCCTTTTAGATCATTCTCTGAACTGCAGCTTGTGTTTATAGTTGTCATGCCTGTTACATTTAAATATTCACTGATAATCTGATGTATCCAATCTCAGAGATTAGGTTTCAAAAAACATAAAGAAATAAACAAATAGCCACACAAGAGAATGCTCTGCTTTCATTTCTTGTTATTTGTGAACTATTGATTTCATACATACTAAACCCAGTAATTTATATCCTAGAAACATTAGTATCAATGTTTTATTTGATCCTGTCTACCAAACCTTTGGTATTAAATTTTGCCTGAATGAAGTGTCTGAATTCCACAAACCTGGCGTTGTCATTGTTAAAATCTGACTGCAGACTTTGCTTTGATTTCTTTTTTGGGGCTAAAGTGAATTCCACCATCCTGATGAGTATTCTGGTTTGAACCTTCTAAATAACTTATATCCTTCTGTATGAATCACCAAGGATCTCTTAAGATTCATTACACTTTACCCCTTTATTACTGCGATGTGAATTATCCTTTTCCTAGTAATACTATGAAGTTCTACTTGGTCTGTTTAACATCGAGGCATCTATGAAATTACTTATTCCCTTAAAAACATTATTCTAAATGGGTGAAACAGGTGAAAAGGATGAAACAGGATGCATGAGATGGATATGGGGAGTCAAAGTACATAAAATTAAATGTGTTTAATGCAGACAATCTGAGGGCAGAGCTAAACTGAATTCAGATCTCATGTCCAGACACTGCTGTAATTCCAATTCTAAGTCATATCTAGGCTTCCTTTTTGCTGTTATTTTATGGACATGTTTTTAAAATCAGTATTTTGGCATCAGTGTTCTTAGTATGAATATTTAGCACATCGCCTACAAAAAAAAAAAAAAAAAAAAAAGATAATGCAGAGTAAGATGAAAGAGACAAGAGTGTTTCTCACAACTAGTAAGGACATACTTGCTTTATTTTTCCATTACTCACTCCATAGAAATTGAGCAACTCATCAGCAGGCTTTTCTGAAAATTCAGCAGTAGTACAAAGTCAGTGACAGGAATATACTTTCTATTCCTTTTTGATTTTGATAGGATTTTGCAGAATGACCACGGTTAATGAGATAATCATTTCACAAAAGGAAAAGGATGGTTGTAGGAAAGTCCTGGAGTTCATAATTTGAATCTCAGTCACCCTCACTGTAGAAACTGTAACAGAATCTCCATTTTTTAGGAGCTTTTATAAAATACTTGGTAGTGCAATGTCAGCTCTTGTTTACAGATTGGTAACTGTATACCATCCATCATGCAAGACACAGCAGGATGCCATTTCCTTTGCTCAGAAGCCTGTCCTTAACAGCAGCCTGGATGCCAGCTAAAGGGAAAATGCTCTATATGAGAGAGGCTGTAACAGTGTTTCTGTTCATAATTTCCTAAATAATTTTGTTTCAGATAAGGCAGTGCAAAAGGACTACCCCTTTTTGGTGCTACCACAGGTATTGCAAAAAAGTATGTTCTCTGTTAAGGAAAACTCTCTAAGCACTTGTCAAAGCTGACCATTTACACAGTTTTGATGTTTTCTTTTTTCTTGTACAAATTTTTATTTCATATTTCACTTCTGGAATTCACTGATTTTTTTAGTGAATCATTTTTATTAATTAATGATCAGGGAATAATTTTTATTAGCTAATCTGTGCATTACTTTAGAATGTAGTTGAGTTAAATGAATCATACAGTTTGAATTCATGTTTTAGAATTGAGCCTGGTTTTTGTACACCATGGGATTAGCACAATCCATTTTGACCTTTCAGTGAGAAGATACAGATTTTTTACTATACAGCAAAATGTTATCAATACTGCCATCATTTTTAAGAGGGAAATTAAAAGCATGGTGACTGGTTGAAATTAGTCAAGAAGTGTTTTCTGATTGTAGTTGGATTTGTTCCCTTTAACTACATCATAAAGAATTTCCGTGTACCTTTGAATGCATGGTTAGTATGCTCATGAGGCCCATAGATTAAGAACTCTTTTTTTTTCTCCCAGGGATATCTAGATATAGATTAGTCTTTTCTTCATCAGGAAATATTATTTAAAAAAAAAAAGAATTTTGCCAAGGCTACTTAGCTAATTGTATGTAATAAAAAGGAATGCTACCTGTTGTTTAAATGTTTTCAAAGTGCAGGACCATAGGAAAAGCAATCTCAACCAAATGGAAAATGTATGCATAATACTGACTATTCCATAAAATACTCAAGTCTACTCTGGATTTTTCACAATGGATTGCCCCTTCAGAGACACTACTGAAACTTAGATTCATTACCCCTAATTGATGTCTCCATTGCCAAACATATAATCTAATCAAGTTATTTTATGGCCTAGAGTGAAATAAACCTTTTAAATAGGGCTTACTTACAGAGGAGGCAGTCTTGCCTAACTTTTAGAGGTATAAAACTTGAGATCTAATCGATCTTTATTTATAGACAGTGAAAATTACTTGGCAGTTTCATCCCATTCTTAAATGAACACCTTCAAAAGGCAATCCCTCTTCTCTTGTTCTCATTGACTTTTGAGGGAGGCTAGAGACCTAGGTTAGACAACACACCTATATACCACCAATACTGGGTGAATGCAGACCATTTCCTTGTGGTCAGCTGATCATTTACCACATGGATATAAAAAAATTCTCCCTGTTGTTTGCCATTTGACTTGCACAACAGAATCACTCACAGGCATTTTAAGTCCCCTGGCTAGTTAGTCATATACAGCAAAAAGATAAGATGTAGTTTCATATAAGCATTTACATTTAGTGCTCACAGAGGTGGGCTTTTTTTCATGGCACCGACATGGTTTGAAGAGTAGAGCTCAATGGTTTGTTTTCTAAATTCCAAATTTGCAAGGTTTCCTGTAGTTGTTATCAGTAAGAGCAGTAACTCTCATCAAAGTTGGCATAGAACAGTTTGGGTTGGAAAGGACATTAAAGATCATCTAGGTCCAACATCCCACCATGGGCAGGGACATCTTCCACTAGACTAGGTTGTTTAGAACTCGATCCAACCTGGCCTGGTTAGTGTTGGTTGATGTTTGTTGCGATATTAATTCTGAATCCAGCTGGGGAATGGCAATTAGTTCCTTTGCCACTTTATTTTTATTGCCCTTAACTATTTCTTAACTATTTAAGAAACTATTTATTTGCAGACAAATATTTAAGAAACTATTTAAGAAACTATTTATTTGCACTGCATAAGAGGTGCTGCTTATCTGCTTATGAACTACAAGTATGATAACAATAGCAGAGAAAATGGCCCTGAATCCATACTGGAGTCAAGACATGGAAATTGGTAATTTTAGAGGTGAAAAACAGTCATCTCACAATTACAGCATCCATGTCTTTAGTGGAATGTCACCCATGGCCTAAGTGTAACATTTGTAGTGCAAGGAATTTTTAGTGTTTTCCACTACCTATAATCTATGTATGTTTATCTATCTGGGGTATCAAATTTTCATCTTGGTCTGTGACTTTGTTTTGTTTTTGCTAGAAGGTCACAAATGTATATGAGCTTTTGGGGTTCTTACAAATGGAAAATACTTTTAAGGTGAGGTGGATAAGACTGCACAAGCCCTAACCATTCTTGGGTTTGTCACTGTTCCCTTTACACAGAAAAAAAATCCTACTTAAAGCAGCCTATGGTAAATTCCCTGGGCTTGTGTAAGTGCCAGAAGTAACAGTAACTCACTCCTCTCCCCATTTTTCCTACTGGATCCACACACATCATGCTAGACAAGACTTTATCCTAATGAAAAATGTAGCTGGTAAGGGAACTTAGTCCAGCATTCACTGTATCTTAACAGCCTCAAATGCTGTCTTAGTCTTGTGGAGGCAAACATTTAAGCCTACACAGATATTTACTCCCATATTTATAAAATCTCCACCTTTCCCAGAAGAATTTACAGAGATATGTGAATGCAGAGACAGCTTGGCTCAATTCTCTTGAAGCACAAAAAGAAAAATGGGTCTGTGCCATGGGGTGTGACCTGCCAGCAGCTAGGTTTTCCACACGGAAGGTTTCCCACACAGCTTCAGAAACATGTCTGATACTCACCATGCCTCTCTTGGGTATCTTCCAGGGTCTTGACACTGAGGTGTCTTAACTTGCACTCTGCAGGTGTGCAGACACAAAATACTTTAGTTACTCATCTCCCAGCTGTTTCTCCTGTTTCTCAAACAAAAGAGGAAAAGAAAACAAACCAAGTTAAATGCTGCAGTATCTATATGCCTACAAACCTATTGAAGGTTGGGGGAATTTTTTCCCCCATTTGGTTGCTAGGGAGCAACAACGACTGGGTACTTAAGAGACAGAAGACTTGGCTAGGGTGGGAGTAAGGATAGGAGAGCACCTGGCCACTGGTACCTTCACTTGCTCTTGAGGCTTTTGGAAGGGACAGTGGAGCTGCTGTTTTCCTTTCGCTGCGACCGTGGGAGGCCAGCTCCGCACTGCCTTTTCTTCCTTGCTGGGTGAGCCTTCGTTTGGGAAAGCATGGGATCCCGACTCTCTTCCCCCCTCCTGCAGTGCGTGTCTCCCCCAGCTGTGTCCGGCAGCTGCTATGGGGGAGCCCGGTTGTCACTAACCCACGCCCCACCGGCCTGCTGGAACACACTGCGGCCTCTGCAACCGCTGTGGAGTTTCTGCCACCTTTTGCTTGCTAGCTCGGGTGAGCCAGCCCTGCCATCCCGCTTGCTGCGCTGAGGTTTCCTGCTGCTGCCCATCCTGCCATCCAGCCCATCCGCCATTATACATTTGATGGAGTTGAGCTTGCGCCACAGCGCCCCCTGCAGCTGCGTGGGAATCATCGCCCCTGCCCTGCCCGGCTGGGAGCCAACAGCGCCCCCTGCCGGCTGTGACTGGAACTGCACCAAAGGGGAGGGTGCCTGGCAGCCCAGAGAAAGCTGCCACCGGGTTTCTGGTTTTGCTTGTTGTTGCTACTGTTGTTGTTGCTTGTTTGTCTCATTATAGATACTAGTAAAGAACTGTTATTCCTTTTCCCATATCTTTATCTGAAAGCCCTTGATTTCAAAGTTATAATAATTCAGAGGGAAGGGAGGGGGTCATATTCTCTATTCTAAGGGAGGTTCCCACCTTTCTTAACAGACACCTATCTTTCAAACCACGACAAAACCTCTTTGCATATGGGAGTTATAATGTATGCATTACATATACTTCTGTCCAACTTCCCATTGTCTTTTTCTTTCTCTTTCTCTGTGTGTAACTTTCATGGGAGATTAATTTAGGTTAATGTCTCACAAAGCTATTGGATTTAATACTGAGTTAGATTCATCGGTGTCTCAGGGAAATCAGCTGTTTTGTTAAATTAGTGTAATTTTCTGTCTTACTATATTACCACCTCTCAAGCACATGGTACTACAAAATGCACAGGGAGTTAGTTAGCTTTGCTAACAACTTGCTGTACAACTTTTGGATTTCTGTGGGTCTTCTCACGGCTTCACTGAAAGAGAATTGGTGGACAGTCCCTAATAGCATTTTGAAAGCAATCTGGGATGCGATTTGTATGTGGGTTGGCCAGCAGGCAAGGCTGCCGCACTAACTCCCTGCATTGCTTTGCCCTGGACAATCTATGGCCCCCAGTCCCAGCTCAGACATGTTTAGATCCTTATGACTGCAACATGAAGTTTCAGGTCATGTTTTATTTACATATTACTTTTTTGTACTGGTTTCTTGGTACCTCCTGACAGTGAAACAGACAGGATTGTGATTGCTGTCTGCAGGGAAGGAAACCTGCCTGCTTGCTCTGCTGGTTAGAAACAGTTCCAAAAACAGCTGCTGTCCAGTCAGCCAATAAGAGCAAGAAAATCCTGAGGGCTACAAAACATGAACTTATTAATGCTGTGGGTTAATCTCTATTCATTTCCCTTATTATGTGTGTATTGTATAGAACGGCCCACGTTCCAGTAGCTCCAGAGAAAGGGCAGATCCAGGTTATGCAAAACAAATTCCTCTGGGTTTTCCAGTTTGTTTAACAGAGTTTTTGTTCATCTGAATTAACAAAAAGCCATTTAAGTTTCTTAGTATGTTCACTCATGACTTTAGCAATCTATGAATATGTATGGCATTGCTGCCCTCCTTTGCTTTTTGGATGGTTGGTTGATAGGGTTTTTGGGTCTGTTTGTTTGTTTGTTTGTTTTCTTTTCCCTAGTCTGTGAGGAAGGTTTTTTGTTATAAGTAAGTTCAGTTTTATGTAATGTTTTGTAGTTGAAAATCCAAAGATTCTTCTTGGGGTTTGACACCCCTAAATTAAAATAAGGCATACTGTTGTCTGGCTCAGCAGGAACCTCCTCAAGAGACTGCCTGAAAGTAACACTTTTCCCAAAGTACCAAATGAGCTGTGTGATGTCTTACAGATGGTGGCTCCAGCTATGGTAGGAACTTTTAGTGATGCCAGACACTATACTCTTGGTACTTGGGTGCTGTCTACATCTGCTATAATCATCAGCACCAGGAAGATGAACATCATGCAAAAGTAAACTTGAAAACCACAAGACTTTGACCTTTTCAGTTCCAAATTAAGTTAAGGGTAGGAGAAAAAGTGTATCACTTGTGAGATGAAGACTTGAGGAAGGAGTCCAGTGCTGTCAGCAAGTCAGAGCTGAAAACTGACAGATATTGGGAATAGTTTTTAAAACCCTTCAAGAGATGCAACTAGAGAGGGAACCAGAAAACACTAAAACTGACATGAGAAGATGGACATGAAATGGCAGCAGGTAAACACAATGATCATTAAAGTACTGGTTGAAACAGAATCTGTTTTGACTTCATCAAACACTTTGGTCAACTACCTGGTCGTTTAACTGCCTGCTGACTGGGAGAACAATGTTGCTACTCAAATCTTATCTGGTTTCACTGGAGATGAGTTGCTGAGCAACCAGTAAGACCAAGAGCAAGCTGAAGAATGTAAATGCCACCTCCCTGCGTTTGTCCTTCATCACATCACCATCAAGCATACTGCCTTCCCCTGTAAACACCAGCTGACACTTGCCTATCAGGGAACAAGAATGGAAATTCCATCACAACATTAAGGGGAAAAAAGCCCTTCCAAGCACTGGTTGTTCAGGGGGACTGAGGAGTCTCCTACTTTGGCATATTTACAACTGAAATATGACTGGAAAAGACAGAGAGTAGCATGTGTTAAATTGGCCTGTCCAGAGCAGGGGATTGGAGCAGGTGCTCTCCAGTTGTCCCTTTTTTCTATCATCAGTAAGCAACTGCATTGTGACTCACTAAAAAAAAAATGGACACTTTTAGGTACTTTTAACTTCCTAGTTGCATGCACTGTGCTGCTGTAACTAAAATGAAAAGAAATAACACAGTGGTGAGGTGTTAAGATATAGGCAACTTGTATATACATAAATCCTCACACAAGGACACAGGCAAGTGTTGACACTGGCTGCTTTGCGCAAAAGCAGACCAATAGCAAAATATGAGGGCAGAGGAAGTGGTCCTTGAGGTTGAGGAAACCCTTGCAAAAATGGATGATGGCAGACTTGAAAGTGCTGGGTTGATGATTTTACTAAGTGATCTTAGTGGTCTTTTCCAACCTTAATGATTCTATGATTTAATTTGCTGTTTTCCAAAGTCCAGTAAAAGAAATAGTCTTACATTTATCCTCAGAAGTGTATAAGGTTTTCCTTATACACTTACATAAGGTTTCAGATAAGTATCCTATGGGACATAAGTTGGTTCCCAGTCACAGGTAGAAGCTGGAAACCTTGACCTCAAAGATATTTACTTCCATCTAGGAGAAAAACTCAGTTGTATTGAATGGTTTCAGTTCCAGGAAAGTTATACTTGATAACAATCAGAAATCAATCTTTCAGACAGAAAAAGCTTTGCTTTCAGAAATTTCAGCATTCTGATTGCTGCATTACATGAATTTCTTGTCTATAAGGGAAGTCCCTGGACCATTAGGAGCTTCTTCATGTATGCTTTGAGTCTAACATAGCAAAATGACACTGACCTTTGCCCCCCACTAATGTGCCAACATCCTCCCAGACTCAAGCATAGGAGAATTAGACCCAAAATTTCACCGTAGTGGTAAGATTAGTCCCAAATCTAAAAATCTTCCTTAGTCCAACTCAAGAACTCCCTTGCCTATACATGTAAAAGTTTCCTTACCATTCTAGGTCCTCTTTCAGTGGGAGTTTCTGTGTCCCTTTTTTGTGAGTCTTTTCCAGAGCCACTGCTTCAAAGCATAGTTTCCCATCTTAATTTTGTGGCCTTCATTCTCTGTTCTTAGACATATAAATTCATGTTTACCTGTAATAAGGTAGTATATTATATGCTTGCTTTTTGTTTACCATCTTATTACATCAGTGGCCTATTTTCATTTCTGTTCCTCTGATCTATTGCCATATGATGAGTTTATGGTTTTTCTGTACCACAGATCAAAATGCCAGGAAAATAGCCAGGAGACAATCTAGGTGGAGCTTCACTAGTTAACACCCCTGAACAATGAATGATACTGAACAATGATTGTTTAGCATTAAGACTACTGATAGAGTTAACCACTGGATTGTGAACTGATCTATTGATATGCTATAACCTCTCCATGAAAGAGCTGCACTAAAGACTCACGCATCTAGCAGTTTTATATGAAAATAAGTCTTACTCCTCTGAGAAAGGTACTAGATTACCTCAGCAAAATCTGCTTTCTGTATATCCATGTCACTTGCCATAAATAACATACTTCCTTTTATCTTGGTATTTATTAACACAGTCATGTTAGGCAGCACACATTTCAGGCTACGAACTTCTATCAGGCCCACAGCCAGAAGAATCCAGGCAATGACAGGACTGAACAGAAGTCCACTGCCTGAATTGCCTGGGTTGTTCTGTGTATCTTTCAAAATACTATTTCACCGTGAACTTTTTTGACCCCCTGGAGATCCCCTGGACTTCCAGTTCTTCTGAAAGTCAGTTTTAATGACAAGCTTCTGCCAGTTCTTAGGAAGCTCTGGGGTACTGACACATTTTCTGATGTTAGGATGTCTAGTATCAGTGGCTGTTGTTTAGAGCCTTTTGGCATATCTATTCTTTCCTCCACAGCAGTGACTCCACTTGCTTTTTCTCCCAGATGCAGAACCAAAGTATTCATTGAAATTTCCAAAATAGGTCCATTGCAAATCTTTGTTTGGTTTACATTGTGCATAGGCAAAAATCCCAGACAAACCTGAGTCAAAACTGAGGCACAGTCTTAACAAATCCCCTCAAAGTGTTTCGTACTAAAGCACAGTTATGCTGGTTGAAGCTTCACCCCTTCCTATGTCACTTGGTGCCACTTATACCGTCCCCATAGAACAAGTAATATATTATTAAAATCCCTTTGTTACTATCATTTTAGAGAAGTCTTCTGAAATGCTTATTATCTGTATCTATGGGGCTCTACATCTCTGTGGCGTCCTTGCCCTTCTGTGATGATCCATGGCAGCCGCCTCTCCTGACTGCGTGCCGCCTGTCACTCTGTCCTTCCCTTGGAAATCCCGACATACTCTCCGGTATGGGCACTGCCTCCGTGTGGGAGACACATGAGAACGTGCTCCCAGCGCTGAGCGCGGGGGACCCTCGGGAGCCGGGGAGATCCATCGGCGGTGGCCCGGGCTCCCGAGGGAAAAAGGGACGGGGCCACCGGGCTTCGCTGCCGTACGCAAATAGCGCCACGGACGTCATCCTCCCACGGAGCCTTCCCTCTGCACCTAAACCAATTTTTAAAATTTATTTTTATTTTATTTTATTTAGGTTAATATATATAATTTTCACAGCTTCCCACAAGCGTCAGTGCGTCGCAAGCAAACAAAACCCCTCAGGCCGCGGGGCCGGGCCCGCGCTGCCGCAGTGCCGCCCAGCGGCCCAGAGAGCGCGGGGAGTAGGGTCTGGCCCGCGGCCGCCTGGCGCTGAGTGCCAGGGCCGGGGGATGACGGCTCCGCGGCACTCCCCGAACGGAGTTTCGTTTCCCTGAACATGCTGGTTGCTTTCTCCCCTACTTGGGATCGGGGGCTTCGGAAGCGAGCCGGCCGCTGCTCATGGCTGCCCGGTTACAGAGCTCTACGCTGGGGACGGGGTACGAGTTTGCTGCGCTGAGCTCTCCCCTTGTCGTCCCAGCTGCCTTGTCCTGCTCCGTGGCTTTTACACCTGTAGCTTTGTCATCTTTCTCTTGAATTATACATCCCTGTTCCGGGGCATTATTGTAAAATTTAAGCAACTCTTATTCTCTTCTCTACTACACATATAACTAACCATTTTCCTTTCTGTTTAGACCTTGCATCTCTGTTTTTTTCCTTCCCTGTCTGGGCCAGCCCTGGAGACAGTAAGGGTCTGTGGGCGATGGTCCACAGGTGAAATCTCTGCCCTGCTGGAGAATGTGACAGTGATCCATGTAATTTCTAATTAGTTGAAGTCCCTTGTCACTCAAGTCAAACTACGCCAAAATGTGCCAACAGCAAATGATGCCTGAGGAGACATTGTGAACCTGACCGTGGAAAGGGCCTGTGCATGTCTGGGGGAGTATCTGTTCTTCTGGAATCTCTCCAAAGGATACAACACTGCTATGTCAGGCTACAGCTCATATTTATAGGTGCTGGTACACTAAATTAAGCCAGTTAATGGGAGAAATGCAGATTTAGTCTAACTTGTCTTCACCAAATGTCTGTCTGAAATAAAGTGTTCTTGACGGTAGATGAGGGTGTGTGAGTACACCCCATTCAGGATAGGGTGGAACCAGGATGTTGCCTGCCTGAGAATGCGAAGCTGCCACTCGGCAAAGCGCACAACCCCTGGACATGTGCCCAGAAAACTGGAGTGCCCCACAAAAGAGATAAAGCAAGCAAACAAACAAAAAAATGCAAGCAGAAGAGAGCTCTCAAACAGGCTTCCTTACTTGGGCCAGAGGCAGGTTATTTTTTTTAATTTTGACATTCTCCTGTAAACAACACCGAAGGACACAGAAGGCACTGCCCACCAACCCATCTACCCATTGGCTGCATCGCCTAGGACAGTCCACTCACAACCCTTGAATCCTTTTTCTTTTTTTTTTTTTCTAGTAAGAGAGCATTAGGCTCAAAATTTCAGCTTGAAATCTGCCCTCAAGTTCCCATTGTACCCACTTTCTTTGGATAAGATGGTCACCTCAAGAACCATCAGCTCCCTATTGCATCAAGTCATCTGTTCCTGTCACTAGACTTCTTATAGTCACACTTCAAAGCTCTGTCACTGCACTGCTCCAGTTCTCTTTGGTGTTTACCCTGTGATATCCTCATAGAAATGGCATTATAAACTTTATCACTTTTGTGTGCTGACAAGCTGGGACCAGGGTGGATGTTGGCAGACAGGGCCAGGGAAGTACAAGTGGTGCATATGACTTACAGTTTGCCACTTTACAGATAGAAACCCATATCTGTCCCGGTGATCATCATGAGTTTCTTTACCTTCTTCATATGAGCGTATGAGGATAGAGGCAAAGGGTGGATGCAAAGAAGAGGTCAAAAGAACGTGCAAGATATCGGAGGTAAATTACGGAAGTGGCTGCAATACAGAGATTAGAGATTATTAGAATCTGATTTGAATCTCAAATTAAAGGACACCATGACTGGCAACAGCAACTTGGAGATGAAAAAATGACAAGACGCTGAGGACAGGCTGATGACATTTGTTCTGACAGTATCAGTACAAGCCCAAGTGCCACCTGCACAGAGTTAAGGTTGTTTCAAACAGAATTCAGCTAAAAGCATAACTTTTTTCCCCCCAAATGTTTTACAGTATGTGACTGCCAACTTCTGATCTGATACTGGAAGTCCTAAAGCCAAATTCACTGTGTCCCCACACTACTGCTTCTTAAAATATCTTCATTTTTTGTCTTTGCATATTTTTCATCTGACTGGTGGTCTGGCACTATTTAGGTTATAAAATTCAAAATAGCCATTGCCTGAGATGACTAGATTTTCAGGGAAGTGTTTAATGTAGTATCCATCTGCTGTCTTTCAAAACAGCAATCTGCATTTAGCCACTTGATCACACCAATTTGGGTCATTCACAAGTGTAATTATAGAACAATATTTAAGCTGCTTTTTAAGAAACAAAATGCAAAAATGAAAATATAGAAAACTTGAAAAGTAAAAGGAAGAAAAACGATGAAGGCATTATTTTTTTTCTCTTTTAGCAGGAGAACTTTTTCAGTAACAGACACAAAATGAACAAATAACCTTTATATTACACTTTTCAATCTCTGCTTATAAATAAATTTTATGAAATTTCTTTATAAGCTGAAATTTATTTTTCATGAAAGAAATTTATATTTGACTGAGCCCTTAAAAATATTCTTTATAATAGCTTACATACGGCAGACATTTTTTAATATAAAGGAGACCTTTGGTCAAAGAGTTCTGCATGTTCTGATCAACTCATGAAAATCTTTGTTACATTGGACAAGGCTCCCTTTGGTTTTGTCAATGCCAACATCAGAAGCTACTGTAAGTTGTAGCTATAGGGTGTTCCTTCCTGGTATACATTTCCAGACCACCAAGTTTTTTTTACTTCAAATCCTTACATCTGGTTTTGGGTTTGGGGTTTTTTTTAATCCTAGAAACAATGCATGCTCAGTGCTGTGTAAATTAAAATACCATTAAATGTTTTTAATGTGATTTATTAAGGCAACACAATTCCTGACAAGTAAGGAGCTGTGGATGTTTCCGAGGGTGCTGCTGAACCACATGGATAGCTTGTGACTAAAGATTCATTGGAGTCCTGTCTATCCACTGATCACACTCTGCAGTTACAGCATGAAGCAGCTCATTTCTCAAGGAGGAGTCTACAACATCATTGCAGTGTTGCATCATTGCAGTGTGACTATTCCATAGTCAATGGGACAAAAAAAAAGCTCTAACTGGAAAGTGTTTGTAACATTTCATAATGTTTAATGCATAATAGTAGATCTCTTAAGTATCAAGCTGGATCAGTTAGAAGACATTTAAGCCTCGGGACTTGGTCTCAGGTCCTAGTTGTTGACACTAGCAAATGCTTTGAAGGTAGGGAAAGGAGTGCCTTATTGTTATAATTGCTGTCCTTTGGCTGAAATACTTAAACAAATTGCATTTTCTTCTGCTGAGAGCTGTTTACCCCAAAGTAAATGTAGATACAAACAAATAGAAGATAGCTGGTGTTTTCAAAGCCTGAACATCTATTCTAGCTTCCCCAGTTTGGTTTTCAAACTGCACAGGCCAAGCCTGTCTAGTGCCAAACTATCATTACCCTGTTGGAAGCCACTTGGGAAATCAATAGTTTTTTTACCCCATTCCCATACTTGAAAGGTAGTGGGGGACAAGAATCATCAATGGGACAACTTGCCAGGAGTTTTTTATTATAATTTTATTATAATTTTTATATAAATGTGAGTGGACCCCCAGTTGAAATCAGCAAACTTGAGCTACAACTGGCAGGTTAAGTAAGGATGGAGTTTTACTCCAAGGGATTTTATCTGTGAGATAGCCTATGCTCAAAAGTGTGAATTTGGGCTGGGGGAATACATCCTTTTGCTAAACACACCTTACTGACAAGGACAGCCTATCTACCTGTGCTTGGGTTTTTCAGTGTTTTGGGGGGCTTTGTGTATTTGTCTAAAATGTAACATCTAAAAATCACCTAACACACTAGCTCACGAAAGTCAAGCTATCCAATGCGAAACAATCATGAAACAAGGATCTATACTATTCGTGTTAAGTTTTCAAGAGAGTCAGTTATGCTGCTGTAACATGGCTTTCTTCCCCTTTAAACTGAACACTTGCAGCAATATTAGTAGGGAAAGGCTTTGGAGCTCTCACCACTGAAGGCAATGTCATGAAAAACTTGTACACTGCTATGGCTGATAGCCTCCTGCTGCTGAAAGGTGTTTGTAGCTCCTGGCAGTCTCCTGATGACAGCAGCTGTCTAGTGACAGATGTCACTTACCAAAATCTAGGCCTGCTCTAATGATGGGTACTGAGAAAATGCACAGCTGAACTCCACTTATTGTTTCTCTTCCCTCATTAATGTTCTCACACAACTCTGAAATCACTATTGCTACATATTTTTTTCAGTTTGTGTTTTCTTGCAAGGAAAAGCTTGCCTTTTCATTTATAAGCTGACTCTTTTCAACAATGGTAACATGACAATAACTTGTTCTGAAAAAGAACAAGGAGTTAATTTTTTTTCTGACTGGCCCCAAGTGACCCCTTGTTCCCACTGCTTTTGAAATTACTGGAGTTTGCTTAGCCTGAAAAATTACAGCTATAGGAAAATTTATTCATCACTGATCTATTTTAAAAAGGAACAGCAGAATTTTAAAAATAGAATCCCCTTTTATTTTTTTTAACTGTGGCATCTCCAGCCCAAGTATGTTGATGCAATTTCCAAAGCACTAAGAAATGTCTTAAGTCACATTTAAGTCAGGCCAGCCAAATCCAGGATCAGTGAAAAAACGAGTTGTTCATTTGGTCTGGAATGAGATCTTTCTTCCCATCATTCTTAGTTATAAAGTTATCTTTTGTGTGGTTGATGCTAAATTTAAGCCCAGCCTGAGTGTATTTGTGTTCTATCTATGTGTGTTTTATGCATCAACGGCACACTGCGTTAGTAGTCTGCACATACAGTTAGGGCTTTATGATCTTTGAAGTCAGCTAATACAAAGATTTATATATTTGCAGCAAAAAAAGAAGTCTAGGAAGTAATAGGAATAGTTATTTCTTACTTAGAGCTACAGTCTGATTCTGCTCTGACTTGTGATGGTTTGGCTCCATGATCTTCAGAGGAGTTAGTCCTCTCCCTGATTTGAGCACTAGAAGAAGAGAAGAAAATCCATCCCTGAATATATGCCTAGGGAGATCTGCTTTTATAGAGCTTGCTTTTGTTTCAGATCATAGCCCTGTGGAGGGGAGAGCACCGAAAGAGAGAGCAGACTCTGTCATGGGCGTTGAACTGTGTGGGGTTTCTTCTGACCAGCAACTCACAGCAGCTCCTGAAAGACTGGGACTGAGCCCAGCTCTGGCGACCGATGCTGAAGGGGTGGACCTGACCCTGACGTGCAGCTCCCGAGGGGGCCAGACTGCTGGGGGGTTCCTACCTGCTCCTGGTGTTGCTCCACTGGGCAGGCGGGAGGAGGTCACGCTTGGGTGCAGGAGTGAAAGTCACGTTCAGAGAAGTGCAGATTGAATGAAGGACATGGTAAGGTGAGAACATACTGATTTAATATATGCATTACTATTTTGCAAAGAACTGTCTTACAGGCTGTTTCTTTCTTTGTAAAAGCATTCAGCTACTGTAATAGGGTTTAAATGTATAATGAGTTGAACTTTAACAGATCTATAGTAGCAGTTAACTAGCAAAGGAAAGTCCATGTCTAGCTATTTCCTGCTGCTACAATGTTTTGATAACAATGGTACACAAAGACTTGTTTTGTTTAGCATGCGCCATATTATTGCATTTTAGACAAAGTCTTGATTCTCTTAGTCCAAAACAAAGTCTCAATTGTCTCCATTTGAAACAAAATCTCAGGACAAAAAATATGGACTTGAAATGCCCCAAACTACAGAAGAGTAAGGAATCAGATTAACATCAACTTCTGCTTCTAGCTACAATGAAAACAAAGATAAGGAAAATACGTATTTTCTAACTGGAGGGACATATTTAGGAAAGATTTTGTACCTCATCATTCCCTAGTTATGAAATCAGAAAAATGAAAATATTCTTCCCATTCTCTGCACACACACCCTACCCCAGGCAGACCTGTTCTTACTGTGCCAAGATATGTTTTCCTACAGCAGAGTTTCCCTTCGAGAGCTCACCAGTATGGAGAGCAGTTTTGTTTACCACCCCTGGGTGCAAACCTCGTTAACTAATGTTTACTTTTTTGTTTTCAGCTTTCAGCAATGAGGCAGGTTGGTGGATAGTGAAGATGGTAGTGGTGGGGAGAATGGTAAGGAAAATTCAGGAGCTGATTTTACATCTTTCAGTTGTGCAGGTTCACAGGCAAAATGACTATCAGCCTTTTAGCTATAACAAAAGAAGAAAGCCCAGCCCTTGGCAATGGTGACCCTTCTAGCTTGGTTTTGGTTTGTTTGGTTTTTTTTCAGGATGGTGGGACACAAAGCTCAGCCAGCTTCCTGACTTTTTGCAAGTTATAAATGCTGTACAAAATTCTAGTTTCGACACTGGAAAATGTTTCCTCCTGTTGTTCAGAGTGACTCCAGATGCTGATGTATTTAGTTACACAGCATAAGTAACCCAACTGGAATGAAAAAGCAAGGTTATTGAGTTTATATTCATCTGTCAATATTCCTAAGGGACAGACTCTTCAACCTGCCAAGTTTGCTCTGCTTATGCATGCAGAGCGTGAACTTAAACCAACTGGAGATTCTCAGTAGATTCTCCCTGGTGAATAAGGGATCTCTTGTGCTGTAATGTGGTGGAGGTGGCATGATTCCTTCTACCGTAACCATTCCCCTATGTCTCACAATATCAGGAGATGAGCTGAATGTTTGGCAGGAAAAGAAAGGAAAAAATCATGGTAGAACTGAGTTTTTCTGCATCAAATGTTCACCTGACTGGAGTCCCATTATCAGAGGAAAAATCATCAGCTTCTCCCTAGGCTTTTCCGTGCTTCTCACTATTATAATATCTGGGAGATTCACATATATTTCTTCATCTTTCTATTCTACTGAAGTGAAGGATTGTCATCCCTATATGTGAAACAGAACATGGGGATCAAAGCAAAAAGTTTCTTTTAACTTTGGGTGAGCAGTCTGGGACAGTTGTGAGCAAACATTTAGAATCATAGAATCATAGAATATGCTGAGTTGGAAGGGACTCACAAGGATTATCAAGTCCAGCTCCTGGTTCTGCACAGGGCAAGCCCAAGAATCATACCATGTGCCTTAGAGTGTTGTTCAAACGCTTCTTAAACTCTGGCAGTCTTGGTGCTGTGACCACTTCCCTGAGGAGTGGCTCCAGTGCCCAGCCACCCTCTTGGTGAAGAAGCTTTTCCCAATATCCAGTGTAAAACTCCCTTGACACAACTTCATGCCATTCCTTTGGGTCCTGTCACTGGTCACCAGAGAGGAGATCAGTACTTGCCCCTCCACTTCCCCTCATGAGGATGTTGAAGACTGTGATGCGGTCTCCCCTCAGTCTCCTCTTCTCCAGGCTGAACAAACCAAGTGACCTCAGCCACTCCTCACATTGCACCCAAAACTGCCCTCAGCACCTGAGGTGAGGCTGCCCCAGTGCAGAGCAGAGCAGAATAATCCCCTCCCTTGCCTGGCTGGCGATGCTGTGCCTGATGCCCCCCAGGACACGGCTGACACATATTCAACTTGCCACTGACCAGGACCCCCAAGTCCCTTTCCACAGTGCTGCTTTCCATCCTCTCATTCCCCCAGTTTTCAAATAACTTGCCCTTTTTTTTTTTTACATGGCTTTGTATTTGACTGATTTTCATCCCTTATTTAAGATAGTTCCATAGGGGATCTCCATGTGGCTAGACCATGCAAACAATAGCAATCTCCATCCCAAACACAGGAGCAAGTCAATGCCTGTAGCAGAGCAGGCATACAAGACACGTGTGAGAGAGTAACCAACTGTGGCCAACTTTCAGTGCACTTTGGAAATATATGAAAGAAAAGCAGAAAAGATGGAAGAATCTGTGAAACAAAGGAACAAAAGATTATTCGATCCTGTGGTCTGGGAGGAAATCAGGGAATGTGTCTCTGAGGAGACATTTCTAAATTGAAATTAAGCGCCTCTTTAGCTGAGCCCTGTGTGGTAGGAGCTGGAACAAAGGAACTGCCTTCTGATGTTTGGCTTCTGCTCCATCTGAGGAAACAGTCTCGTAACCAACTCAAGGGAAAAGTGGCTCCACCGCAAATTTCTTCACGCATTGGAAACAACCCTCAGCACATTGGCTCCAATGCCGTGTTAAGGCACAAGTGCACAGACAAAAGCATCTGGCTCCCAGTTGGAAAGGCAGGCCCCAACAGCAGCTGCCAGTGCACAGCCCATTTGCTGACATGTGGGTTGGATCCACTGTGTGCACACTATGTAGCTGGCATAGAGAGGTGCAGCAAATCTTATATTTTCTTAGATTTAAAAGTGGGAGGACTCAAAAACCACAGGTATAGGAAGCCGGGATGGTTTGTGCACGTAGGTCAGATTTACCTTCACACATGTGCCATGCCCAGGGCTGCTTAGCTGGGCACCCCGTCCCGAGCTTTTCTCCTCTTGTTGCCATCAAGTGTCCCACTGACAAATCTGGCCTGGGCAGTGGCAAACTGTAGTTTCCCTCATGGTCCACTTGTGAGAACCTGGGCTCTCACCATGGGTGGTGGTGTCTGTGATGAGTAAGCAACCTTACAGATATGCAGAAACCAGTCCTGATGAACCAGCACTCAATCCATGTCACCAAGTGTAAGCAGAACTTGTTGGCCCAAGCCTCCTGGTCTCTCCTGCAAAGAAGGCAGGCAAGACTGAGAAGAACTGTGGGCAAGTGGGAGGGGGCCAGATGCCCAATGAAAGCCAAGCCTCATGCATGAGGGACACTTATGCTGGCACCAGCATATCTGGGACCAGAAACCACAATTAGAGACCTCCCTCTTCAGATATCCATAGGGATCCTCTGTTTGTATCTCAAAGCAGTGACAGGGTGATGGTAAGAAGGGGATCATCTTCAGTTGTGCATAAGCATGCTGTGCAGTGGCACCTGGAAGTAAAGGCCAGAGTGCCCTAGTCAGTGTGGGGTACGTGTATGAAGAATGTCAGACTATGCCGTGGCATCTCCCTGGGTGTAAGGGGCTTTGGGCAGGGTAACAGGATCATGTAGCAAAGAGCAGATTTCCAAGGATACTGGGTACACGCTATAGGGCTCAGTGTGCCCTTCCTGGTCTGACAGCTGTTGCAGCTGAGGGATCTGCTGTTACTCCCATGCCTCAGGCAGCCATTGCCTCCAGTGGGAAACAGGGAAATGGGAGAGGCAAATGAGTGAGAATGGGGTAAACAGTATTTTGCTCAAACTGAAGTGGGGAATGTCCTTGCTCAGCAATTGTTCTCAGCTACCCCAGTGTCCCAGAGCAAGCTCCCTTCAGCAAAACAGAAACCGATCCAGGTCAACATCTTCTGTAAGAGAGAGCAAAGAGGAGACCAGGATGGGAGAGCAAACACATTCACCCCTTTTCAGGCTGTGTTCCTAGGATTTTGTTGCTCATCCTCAGTTCAGCCCAAGGTAATAATCACCAATGGCATTTTCCTCACTTTGTACAGTGCAGGAGAACCTGGATTTCAAGCCTTTGGCAATTCCCCAGAGGGTAGATACATGCTCTCCCCAAACAAGGGTTCTTTCTTCCTGGGAAAGTAAAGCCAGCAGTCCAAATTGGAGTCAGAGAATCAAATCTATTTACATAAAATACATAACACATTCTAGTAATAAAATAAATAATGGAAATGAAATTTATGATTGCGTAAGTTATAGTAATAAAATAAAATAAAAATTAAAATAAAACAAAATATTTATGCAAACCAAAATTCTTAACCTCCCATAGGCAAGTATTCAGCACATAGAGGAACTCCTCCAAGGTGCCCAGCAGTGTTTACACCAAGCAGCATCTCCATACTTTCCCCAGGAAGGTATAAGAGTGCAAACAGGCCAGCAAACCTGGAAGCACATAAAGTAATTTTCCTAGCTATTGGTGTAGGTTACTGTGCCCTGGGTATTATCGCCAGCTCCTGGCAGATTTGCTGGTCACCATGCCCCAATATGCAGGTTCCTGCTTCCAGTTTCTGTTGTGCTTTTCTTCCACAGTCAATTCTTTCCCCTCCCACCTGAATTGCTGCGGAGTAAGGAAAAAGGTAGCAGCCCAGAGGGACAAAATGAAAGGCAGCAAAGAGCCTTGTGGCCTACCTGCTGTCTTTTTCTTCTCTCTCCAAGCCAAAATGTTCCTGAGCATGAGCAAGCCTAAATGTGACTTGGCACCACTGCCACAGATAAATGTCAGTATTTTCCCTGGCAGATAGAAACAAAACTGTCCTAGGAGATTTTCCCGTAGAGGATGGCCTCCCTGCCATGTAGATTTCTCACAGGCTATGCAATCCCCCTGAGGGTAGGTGAGTGGGGTTTTCCTCCCTGCACTTGCAGCAGGGGAGCCCCAAGTGCTGCCTTGGTGCTGGGGTTAAAGCTGCGCTCTGGTATGAGCTCTCCAAGAGGTGCTGACCACGGGAATGTACGTGCACATGGGGAAGAGCAGGCAGAGCAACACTGCCTGCCTGATAAAGCCTTCCTGAGCTCGGTTATCACTATGGGGTATGCTTATAAAAAAGAGCAGGCTGTGATTCCGAGTAGTCAGGGAAGACAGTTTACAGACCTGCCTCTTTAGAATGCTGCAGAAAGAAAGAAAACCCTCATGGCAAGTTGGAGCAGCCTGTGAAGTGTAGCAGGATAAATAACTCCTTGCAAGCAGTAGTTGAAACAAAAACAGGATCAATAGCTGCTCTACCCACCTCACATCTCGTCCTGCCTACTCCAGCTTGAGCCCCAGGCTGATGCCAAGTTCTCTTGCTTTGGAAGAAAACGCTTAACAGTTTGATCAACTGAGATTGCTGGACAGCATCTCTTGCAGATACACAAGCATTTCTGGAACCAGTAGCAATGATGGAATGGCCACAGTATGGCTGTTATTTCTCATCATCAATATGGATGTACAGAGCTTTGAAGTGCACACTATATTTAGATATCTGGATGTAGTACTGACAAAGATTCAGCTTTCTGCCACTACAGTCAAGTAATTCTTCTGGTTTAATATCTTTAAATTTTCTTAACATTATTTATTGTTATTTGTCCTTGCATTTATTTACAAAAACTCTGTCTAGGAATACTATAGCACAGATACCAGTTTCATCAGCAAATAAAGTAATTGATGTTTTCCACCCTGGACCATTTTTCTGTGTAGTTTCACACAGAGAGGAAATTGAAACAATCATGGATATATGCTGTGGATAAACATTAACTACCAAATTTTATTTCAGAATATTGAGAGTAAATTAGGATTATCACAGGGAAAGGACTTGACATTTTTTTACTGGTGCCCATGGGAAATGCTGATCACCTACATGCTTCAGTAATCCAGCATGTGTGTTAGCTCTTTGTTAATTTCAATTATTCCCTCTGCAGTTTAATCTTCTTCAGCCAAAAACAGAATCCAAGCCCATGTGTACCATTTCCACAGTAACAGCTACAACAAATCAGACAGTGTAACTTTTGTTTCGAAGGATTCTTCTCTATCTGGTGGTAAGGGGACATATCAGAGAGAAAGACCATATGATTCACCAACTGGACAACAATTACTTGGCTGGTATGAGGGTAATGCTCCCTGCATGAGCAGCAGATCTACAATTAGTGCAGTCAGAGTTTTCTTAATATCTGGGATGAAATCCTAGCTATCAAAGTGAGAAATATTTCTCTCCATATAGGAGAGAAATATTTCTTCTCATTATGTATACTGCTCAGCACTGGGGTGAAGAATAGCAGGCCAACTTAACAGAAGTCAGATTAGGAGAGTCTTCTGTATTTAGAAATATTTTATTCACTGTAAGTCTTTTTAATGGGCTGTTGTCTGACTTCTTTGCTTCAAAAAACAGTAAACAAAATAGCTTGTCTGTTTGTTGGCTCATATATCCTGACATGAGAGGTGACAAATGACATCTTGCAACTTGCAATATGCCAGGTTTGCAACCTGCAGACTTCCATGCAAAGACTGTGAAACACAGCTTTGAGTTGTTTTACACAAGGACTTCACAGTGGGACTGTCTCTAAAATACAACCTGACATTTTCAAAAGTGGAAAGAGCTACACACAATTATGTGCTCCCCTAGAGTATGAGTTGATTTGAAGCCACAATGTCAACCCTGGAGTTTTGTACTGACTCCACATACTGAAGCTATGAAGTTACACTTGCTCTCTCTCCAGTAACCCCACCAATAATTATTTTCAAGCAGAAGATGTTTTTATTTAAAATCAGGATCTCTCTCAATGCTACTTACTATTGCGCACGCAACCAAGACAAGCAGTCTTTGCAGCTGTCATAACTTACATTCCACAACGAAACTGAGGAGATGTTTGTTAAGCATCAGACTCCAGTCCTTGGGACAATTTACATCTTGGCAAGTCTTCTGCTGTGATATCTGGTGGACAGTCATCAGTACATCAAATTATGCATGCTTGCAATTTGATCTTGACCAACGCAATTTCCTTCCCCTCTTTAGGAATTCTTTCACTGCCTTTATGCCCAAGGGATAGATGGAAAAGATAACTGTACATAGACTGCTTCAGCTCTGAAGCTAATACTGAAAAGATAATTTTACTTCTGTTTGTACTGCTACTTTGTTCTATAAAAATTATCTTAACAATCTGGGAAATTCAGTATTAAAAAAAAACAACCCACAGGAAAATTTATTTCCATTTATCCAAACTGGCCCTTTTGTGCTCTGTTATAGTCTATATAAGAGACAATGACTTTTCTATGGCAGAAAGACAAACTGACACACAGAGAGTTGTAATTTGGTAGAATTTTCATCCTATAACTTAATGCTTTTTAAGCATTGAAGAAAGCAGATTTGAATTAACTGACTATGGAAATTATCTTAAATGTACATATAATATCAAGAGGCAGGAGAATGCACAGACTGGTTTGCCTCTTCCACAAGTTATAGAACACTTTAGAGTTCATACTATACAGGCCAGAGCAATCTTATTTAATTAAAAAAAAAAGGAAACTTCTCACAAAGCAAATAGAACTTTATTGTCAATAAAAACATTCTGGTTTAGATTATTATTCATACTTGTATGGTATCTGTAGAAATATTTTTAAGGTATTTGTGAAATCTGACATCTTTTGGAAAGTTTAACATCTTTATTACCTTCGGCAGACCTTTGAAATTCAAAGTCATTAATCTCAGAGAGAACATTTTTCCCATGTTCTGCGAATTTCTGTGTGAGAGTCATTGAGATGGAAACTGTTGGGAACTACCACTGCTTTTCTCTTGTTGGTTTCTCCAGGAAAGGTCAAGGCAGTCTGCCAATATAGTTATTGGGCAACATCACTGTTTTAAAGACCCGAGTTCTTGCTGACACTGAAACAGTAATAGGAGATGAAGCATTAGGAGAAATTGTACAGCAAAAGCAGAATGAAATTGCTGGACTCAGTTTAATAGAGATGAAGCTTAAGAAGGTTTAGTATGGTAGGGGAAACAAAACATGATTTCTACTAAGTGGTCATCCAGCTCCAGGGTTCAAATAATTCCTACTTATGCCTGACACTCCAATCCTGATTAATTAAATGTCTGCAATGACTCAATAAATGGCAAGAATCTGTGTTTCTCTGTACATGTTGCGGGGGACTTCCCTACTCTAGCGTTTTTCTCCCTTGCAAACAAGCTAGAACATCCATTTCCCTTTACCCCACTCATTAAATAGTGCCCCTTAAACTACAGTGTCAGTTCCTGATACATTAGAAAATGGTGGATTTAAGACTCTCTGGGCAATTTTTTTTTGTCCCTCCCATGTGCATATGTTTTCTTACAAACCCTTCCATGACACAGTCATATTTTAGACTTTCCCACAGTATGCATGCCTCATTCTGTACAACACAGGATAATCACACCCAGTAGCAGAAAGAAATTAGCATAGCAGTCTTAATCTACTATTTCCTAATTTTCCTAATTTCCTTATCCTTCAGTGTTCGGTTGCACTAATCTAAACAATATTCTTTTAATGTAATTTTTTTAATGTTACTATTTAAATATATATGTATGCGCATTTGTGTATCTCTACATCTATCTGGATATGTTAATGTATTGGTAAACACAAAAGAAAAAGATAAAAGTTGTTTGTTTTTAATTCTTTCAGAACTGTTTGATCTCTCTGTGCTTGTTTTAGCAGCTGCCTGACTGTTTTTCCTCATATGTAAACTTCAAAGTCAATGAGAGGTCAAAACTCTGGACAAAGACAGAATAAGGAAAACAGCAGTGACTGGCATATGTGATGGGAATACGCAGAGGAGCTGGGTTGTAGAATATTGTGTGTTTCTGGACTCAGCAGGGGGGGAAATTATCTACCTCTTGGACATAACATTTCCTGATCTGAATGTTTGATATAGTTGTCAAGCCTGATATTTGCCTGGAAATGTATCTCACAGAGAAATGAAGAGTACAGTCATGCACAGGAGGACTTGACATTCACTGCTATTCTTGGTTCAAGCAGTCTGAAAATAGCTTAATAGATTACTGTAAAAATGCTGCAGAAAAACAACAGGTTTCTGTTAAAAGCAGGGAGTTTCAGGGGTGGGTATTGGTTTTGATTCCCAATTTGTTATTTGCTATTTCTGGTCATAGGAAAATCAAAGGAAATGCAAGTCCTGTAAAGGCAGCTTCTGCAGCAGAATAATGTGGATCATTTTCCATAGGCATGTGCAGTCGTGATACAGGATGTGTCTTCAGTTCATGCTTCTTTTTTTCCCTTCGGGAGAACATCTGTCTTTCCCTCCTTCATCTGTCTGCGGAATCAGGCCCCTGCTTGTGCAGAGCCCGGCAGAGGGCCATGAGCAAGAGTCCCTCCGGCTGGGGGTTGTAGCCTTGCAACTTGCCTGGCACCCGGTAAAACAGCCTGCAGAAATTGGGAACACCTTAGTGATTCACACATCCTCGAAGCATCTCCTGCCAACAGAGTAGCTGGAGAGACCCAGCAGGGGCAGAGGTGGATTCCTTCATATATATCTATATCTATCTCTCTCTATGTATATATTTAGAGATATATATATATGTGTATGTGTTTAAGACCACAGTGAATCATAGAATAGTTTGGGTTGAAAGGGACCTTTAAGAGTCCTCAGATTTAGTGTAGATTATTAGAATTTTTTTAAATGACCTACAGAATAATTTGTTCTTAAAAAAAATAGTC
>VZRN01003762.1:390653-444697 GCA_013397935.1 Dasyornis broadbenti | reverse complement strand
GGCGGGCGGTTTCAAAATGCCAAAGCAAGTCTGGTGATCCTTCTGCAGGACACTGGTGGCAAAAACTTGAGTTATAATGTAATTTTAATTATTGTTATTGTTAAACTATTTCAATTGTTTCCTTCAAAGATATTAGCTTGTATTTGTTGCTTCTTCTACTCCCACATTAAAAAAAAACCCTCAAAAAACCAAACAAAAACTTGCCCAGGTTCTAGTTAAGCTGAAAGTCAGGCTGTGAACACTGAGACTGTAAGCTGTGCTGAGCAACAATGTTTTCATAGACACGAGAAAGATACTTTTTAGCTCAGGGAAACAAGCTTTTCCCAGCTGTATGAATAACAGGCAGAGGCGTAGCCTGCCACTGGGTGGGAAAGAAGCTGTGAATGGGCTTCTTTGCAGCTTGTGGGATGGTAAATGCGTAAGAGAGCAATGGGAGGAAATACTACAGGCCTGGCTGGCTGGTGTGACAGGCAGAGCACACCTTTCTTCTACTGTGAGCCACTCTGCACGGACTGAGATTCACTCTTGATGCATCTTTTAATTTGAGGAATATAATTATGTGGCTTACTGTCCCTTGTTAACATGACCAGAGGCAAAATTATCCTCTGTAGCTTCTCATTCAGTGACCTTTTTCTACATAATTCAAGGCCACTGGACATCATGCTTTCCCTTAATAAGCTTTCTACCAGGTTTTGTTTTAGCTGAGTGTAAATTTTCGGATTTGTTTCAATGAGTTCTGCAAGAATTAAAATTTTACTCACTATTTATCATAAATTCGCCATTTCTCTGACATTAAGAAAAAAAATCCAGCAAGAAGTTGGTGAGAGAAAAGGAAGGAAAAGTGTGAAGAGTCTCCACAAAAAGCCACGTAGGAAAGGGATGTAAGTGGTGTAAAGAGCAGCTGAAGAGATGCAGGAGAGAGCATCTGGGAATCAAATGCAGAAAGGCTGCTGAAGCAAAGTTGGCTGTAGGCGGCCCAGATAGGAGGAAGCAGAAGTGGGAGCAGAAATGGGAGCAGGGAGTTTGTGTTTGGTCTTCAAGCAGAGTGTGAGTAGCTCAACATGAGGAATTAAAAGACAGGAAGGAAGCCAGTGAAGGCAAATAAAGAGTGGAGATATAGTTTATGTAGTGAGAAAAAGATTACTTTAGGGGTAACATTGGGCATCATATGCTGGTGGACTGCATAACATATAACCAGCTTGAAGCAGTGGTCATGATTCTTCAGGAAACAACCTAGAAAAGAATACTGTGGCTTAATTATAATCCTTTTTTTAATCCAGAGTCTCTCCATATAAAGAATGAGCATTGTGTTGCCCTTAGCACTAAATGGAGTGCGTTGTGTTTTGTGCCTTGTCATTGATTCTAAATGCCTTTTGTGTTTCGGGGCTCTGAAAACAAAGGTCAAGTACTAGCAAATTCTGTTTTCTGTGTGAGATTTAATTAAATCCTAAGGACAAAGGCAGAGTACTAGAAACAGCTATTGAGTGTGAAAGATGGGTAAATTTGCATTACCATTTCTCTGTGTCAGTTTGCACATAGCTGTGTAATTAGGGGGTTTTTTGTTTGTTTGTTTGTTTAATTTTTTTAATTGACAGGAGAATGAATATTTTTAAAGTCAAGGTAAGTCTTACAGATGTTATTTTCTGCATGTAGGTTGTCCAATACATGCTTGGGAAAAGATGTGAGGAAACAGAGTGATGAAGCACATAGAGTAGGATGGAACAATTTCTGAATATAGATTTGGCCTAGTAATTTAGTGAGTTTAAATTGTAGGGCTGGAAATGGACTGGGCTGCTTAAGTGTTTTTTTAATCCTTTATGGACAAAAGCAGCAAACCAGAAGATTTCAGCAATTAATAGCATACTGCTAATCACAACTTACTCCCGAATAACCGGAGTAAATTGCTCAGGTAACTGTGCTGTGGAAAGCTTTGGAGCCAGAGGGGAAAATATTTTTTACTTGTTCAATATCAAGTCATTATTGTATTAGTCTACTATGCTTTAGAGGGTCTGAATTTTGCCATGCTAACCTATTTTTTCTCCTTTAAATAACAAGAAGTGAATTAACATATTAAGAAAAGCCAAGTTATTGAAATTGAATGCAGCTAATTTACTGGCAGACAGAAACCAAGAGATACCACATGGCTGCCCCAACTGATCCTTCAACTTAAGATGTGATAAGGAAGGAATTCTTTTTCAGCTGGTGATAAGGCCTCTGAAGCAAAGAGGATCACCTTATAAATCTAGCCGTGCTAGTGCATGAAGTTGGGAAGATAGAGACGATGAAGTCATATGTCTATGGAAGCAAGAAACCATCCAGTTTACCCACAATTTTGAAACTATGTATGAGTAATGCAGCTCCTTCTCCCAGTAACAGATTTGATGTACAGGAAAAATCTCATAGACGGTGGGTCTAAAACCAGACAAATCAGAACATGTCACAAGGAAGAAAAAGTTGGGGACCTGAAGGTGTAGAGCAGATCATGTTCTGATGTCCCAAGTCCCACTGTGGGATTACCCTTCCAGAGCAAAACTTCAACTCTCTGCAGATGCAGCTGGGGATGTATTTCATAGAGGGGCAGCCCCCATGGCAGCCAGACTTTGGAGGTCACAATGAACCCACTACATTTTACCTGGAAGCTAATGGATTGCCCCTTGGGGCAGATCTGCTAGGCTTTCTGTGTTCCACTAAATCATTCTCTCTAATAAATAAGCTTTTGCTCTGTGCTAGGGTGGTCTTCTCCCACACTTCCTGCACGGCTCTGTACCTCTGTGCAGAGACATCTTGCAGACATCCCTGCCGGCAGACATGACTCATTTTGGGGAGTCTGCATGTGGGGTTTTGCAACAGTCTGATCAGGACATGAAAAAAGACATTAATGAAATGCGTGTTCAGAAGTACAAGGCACCCCACCAAGCTCACATAGATGCTATAAAGATGACTGCTGTGAAATGATCTGTTGGATGCCCAAGGTGAGGTGGGGGATTAAAACCTCCACGCAGCTGAGAAGAATGGTGGCTAATAGCTGATTGCCTCCCCGACCGCATGCGATACACATTTCTTTCCTCATTTTCTCATGGCATGGCATTACCTCCAGTGCTTTGCAGGCACTTCCCCTCAGACTCAATCCAGTCTCAGGAAGTCCAGATGAAAGGCTGGATCTCATTGCTCACATCAAATGAAAGGGGGGGACTTCAACTTAACAAAAGGCAGAGCACATACCCTTCTGGAAGGGGATGTTCTGGATGCAGGTTTGCAAAACTGATTTAAGGACAGTTGCAGTTATTGCTGTGTGAGTGATAAGTCTGTGATGTTTCAGTGCCTTTTAGGAGTGAGTCAAGAAGGAAATAGTAACAACTAACCAAAAATAATCATGTGGTTATCAAATAGTACAAATACTGGCCACAAGAGATTCTTGCCATAGTTGCCCACAGTGCAGATAGCATCACTGACCACTAACTGTTACAAATGCATGATTTCTTATAATAGTATGGATTCCTATATTCAAGTTACTGAAACTACAAGTACCATATCCAAACTATAATAGAGTTCAGGTTTGTTTCTGTGAAAAGGTCTTGTGTTTATCCAGCTTGAAGTAGTTCCCAGCAGGCCTCTGTGGTGATGGTGCCATCATTTTCTACACATTTGAAAGTAGCAGCACTATGCTCCCAGCACCGTGAAATGTCCGTAGCAATTCAGACCATGTCCACACCATGCTCAGCATATGTGATGGTGTAATGCAGGGGACTGAGGAACAGCTGCACAAAGCCTCAGCAACATGGGGTTTGGGGCCTGGGCAAGTAACATGATGGTCTCTGGAGGCTGATTGAGTCACTGTATTTGCCTCAGCTAGCTGGCTAGAAACTAGCTCAGGTAAGTCTGGAGGTATGGAGTTGTATGTCCCTTTTCTGCATGCACATTCACAGGCAAAGGGATAAACTTCTGGTATTATGACCTGGGGCTAGCAGGTAACTCATGTTACCTGCTGTGACTTCAGCCAGATGGATTATACCATCGCGTCTGTCAGCACGGTGTGGATGTGGTCTAAGTTGCTGTGGATATTTTTAAGAGCAGACAGTATAACATGGCTGCCATCAAATGAATATAAAATGATGGCGTGGCCACCACCAAGGAGTGCTGGGAACTACATAAAATCAAGTATACAAAAGATATTTTCATTAAAACAAACTCAAACTCCATTATAATTTGGACATAGTACTTACAGTTTCAATAATCTGTTTAAAAGAACTTACTCTAGTTGTGAGTTATTCTTATTCCATAGTTTCACCGAAGTTTGGCACAAAAAAAGGAGTGATTGCAAAGGTGTAATTATGTAACTCTTTACAAATACTGCTTTGCATATGCATGTTCCCAGCTTTGTTTTCATTGTATGAGGCTCCTGAGGGACAGCTTCGTTTGCTATGGTACCTTTTGTTTCTATGGTAAAAGTTCTAGAACATCAGCCAGAGGCAATTTTTGCAAGTATTCCTATGGCCATGGGCCATGAATGAGTCAATCACCTTGTACTTTTTTTAATGCAGTGCTTTATAGAACTGTTTCATCTATTCTTATGGTGCACAGGCAGCTTAGGACAATGCTGATATTCTCCAGTCCTGGTGGATGGGCTTTATTTGACTCTGGAAAAAACAAATTGAGCTGGGTCTTTTATCCCCTCTGCCTAAAAACTCTCCATCAAGAAGGTATTGCTTTGCATCTACTACACTTTTGAAATGGCCTGTTCCTGGCCTTTAGTTTGTTCCTTTGCCAGATTATTTTTGCTATCATCAAATTAGGAGTCTATAGAACCATAGAAGGGTTTTAGTTGGAGAAGACCTTTCAGATCATTAAGTCCAATTATTAACCCAGCACTGCCAAGTCCACCACTAAACCATGTCCCCAAGTGCCACATCTGCACATCTTTTAAATACCTCCAAGACTGGTGGCTCAACCACTTCCCCTGGGCAGCCTGTTCCAATGCTTGACAATCCTTTTGGTTTGTCAGGAAGAACTTTTCCTAATATCCAATCTAACTATTCCTTCATGCAACTTAAGGCTATTTGTTCTTGTCCTATCTCTTTTCTTCATTTCAAACAAGGCAGTTCTGGGGATTTGAAGTAACAAAAATTATAATAATAAAGAAGCAAAATAATGAGGTAAAACTGATAAAAATTTGCCACCTTCTGAGTATCAAGGGTTAAATTAGCCAACAGACTTGCATAGCATTTTACCACAGGAAGTAGGAAGGTTAGTGTCTTTTATCTTCAAGAGGGGAGGGAGAGAAGAATAAGAAGAAAAATATTAACTTTTTGAAGAGAAAGAGCTTGCTCACACTTTTATACACATAGTTTTCTGTCTATGATCTCACCTATAAAATTTTCATTTCTGGGGTTCGGGTTGTTATGGCCAAATATAAACAGAACTATAATAAAAGTCAATATATAAATCATCTCTGTTATCTAAGACTAGACTCTCTCAAACTTTATAGATGTGTTCAAAGAGTAGCAGAGCTCTTCAAGCAAAAGAACAGTGGTAGCATTGGTATAAAATTGGTTAACCAATTGCCTAGTGGCATGAGATTAACAGAAGATTTTAAAAATATCCCATATGTGAACAAAATCAGCTTCTCAGATTTAGTTATGAAAATTCACCAAAAAATTACTAAGTTGACTCATTTATAATTCTCTCAGTGCAATGAATCTGAATTCTTTTTTGGTGACTAAGCTTTTAATTTTTTTTTAAATATCTAGAAGATAGTCCTATGAAACACATACATTTTAAAAAACTACATATTTAATGGCATTTGAGTGCATTTAATCTAAGACAAGACATGTAGAATGTCATGAAGCTTCATGGTATAAAGGCAATTGTCTATAACTTGTGTTGTGAATCTTCACTGGGTGTCAGGAATGGCAGCTTCTGCATTTCTGTCCAGAAAAGGATCATATGGACCCCTCCCTGTTTATACCAGAAAAGTTATGAGATGTGTCATTTAGAAGTTAATTATCTGTTTTGGCCTGAAACTGTTAAATATTTTCCAGGCCCAAGATAAAAACCATGGCTTTTTATGGATTTGTCATAGTCTTCATCAGAGCGAAGCATTTACAGGGAGTGTAGATATTTAGGACAGCACACATAAAACAAAGCCAGGGCAATTAAAGCTAGTTTACTTTTAAACTCAGCCCAGTTTACTTTTAACTTTTGTCTTCAGAAGAATTATTTGAGCAAGGACTGTAAAACCAATCCAACCACAGGAAATGTGATATATGTATGTCAGGGAAGTAGGAGTAAGGTGGAGTGGGATAAATTTGTTCTAGAAGAGAGCACTTAGGGTTATGAACTGGAGAAATAAGAAGAAAACTTCTTAATCTCATAGGTGATTCACAGTTAACAAGACAATAGCAGTGTAGAAAATCTGATTCATGATAGTTTTTAAGAGGTCTAAAATTATGATAATCACTCTACTTTTAATGGAAATACATATTTATTTATATTTCCATTTATACAATGGAAATATATAGACACAAAAAATATGTTATTTATGTTTATATCCTGATAGACGAGACCATCAGATTACTTTTTAGCTCCTGCTTTAATATACTCCTACCTTTCTGAAAGTTTCATTTTTTCAGGCAATTTTTTTCCCACAGTTTTTCTTTAACTTAGAGTTGGAATTTGTTTGGCTTTTCGAAGATTTCCAACAAGAAGTACTTGGGCCATTTTTAAGCTCTGGGATAGTGAAAATAAAAATGCTTTTTCCCAGGGTAAAAGAAGAATTTCTGGCATCTTGACATTTTCTTTACCCACCAAGTGGCTTTAATGGGAAAATGGTATTTGCCACGGAAATGGTCCTTACTGAGGAGTGAAGCTTTCAGCATTCCAGTGGAATTTTGATTTCACATCAGTTTGTGAGCTTTTGCCATACGTTGGTTACAGGCTTTTTTCTGCACTTCTAAAGCATAAAAGTATAGAGAGCCTGTGCTGTATATGCACTTGTGGCTGATGTTGGCCTGAGCCATATGGTGACCAGATATGGGAGTTGCTATCTATGTCTGGGCTCACAGCTCCCCTCTTTCCAGATACAGCAGAAGTTACTTTGGGAGTGTCTATGCTGTTTATACAATGATGCCCTTGTCTGTTGGCAGCAAACGCATCTGTGTTTGTGCTGGAACAAACAATGCCATCCAGTTTATTTCTTTCCTTGCAGCAGTTTGTTTTCAGACTGTATCCTCTCCATCAAAATGAGCCACTGCAAAAGTTCCAAAATGTGATTTGTCCCGTGCGTCTCCCACTCCTCCCACCCCTCATTCATTTCTAGCTTGTTCAAGAACACCCAAGAAAGATTCAGATTCAGGTGCCCCATTTCTTACTCATCACTCTCAGGCATGTGGACCAGGTTCTCCTCAGGGTTCCCACACAAGATGCAAAAGGAAGTACTATGGTGCTTGAAAACGTGCTGTAATAGCGAGCAGCAGCAACTGCCTTCTGTTGGGAAGCTGAAATACATTGGAACAGGCAAGACCATATTCCTGGAGCTCCACATTTTTATTAAACATCGCCGAACAGATGTTTGAAAGATACTACTTTTGTTGAGTCTACTCATAGGAAATTCTCTTTTGATCTATTATATGCAGAAATGTCTTCTTATGCTAGCAGTTCTTATTGCCTAGGCCACTTCTATTCTATTCCATTCTATTCCATTCCATTCCATTCTATTCTATTCTATTCTAGTCTAGTCTAGTCTAATCTAGTCTATCCTATCCTATCCTATCCTATCCTATCCTATCCTATCCTATCCTATCCTATCCTATCCTATCCTATCCTATCCTATCCTATCCTATCCTATCCTATCCTATCCTATCCTATCCTATCCTATCCTATCCTATCCTATCCTATCCTATCCTATCCTATCCTATCCTATCCTATCCTATCCTATCCTATCCTATCCTATCCTATCCTATCCTATCCTATCCTATCCTATCCTGTCCTGTCCTGTCCTGTTCTGTTTCTCTTATAGGTCCTATGTTTTGCCTCATATCAAGAGTCAAGATGACTTTTCTGAGCATACTAAGTTATGACTAATATTCCTCTCATTTCTTTACTTTCTTCTATTGGTATAACATTTTAATGTGTTCACTACTCAGAGCACTTTGCACCTCAAGCTTACATTCTGTAATTCCTTGAATAGTCTTTTCAGTGCATAGGTGAGCCTCCAAAGGAGGTGAGGGGGCTGCAGTGTAGTCATCACCATGACTGCAGCTTTAAATCAGCTACTTACAGCCACCAGCATTCATTACCTAAAGCAGCCTTTATTTTTCAAGTTTTGCAAGCACACTGAGATCAATGCTAGTGTGACTTTATCATTACCCAAAGTCAGTTCAGATATGTCTGCTTGAGCATCCATCACACCTTGCCTGAAGCAGGAAGCTCCTGCAAACGGCCTGTTGCACAGAGGGGTTTTAGCAATGGTAAAATATTTTGCCCAATGTCTGGATTTGTTGCCCAGTTTTCATCCCAGAGCTTTGAGCCACACTGGCCTGTGCTATTAACTGTCCCTAGGACCAGAGCAGAGGCAAAACTGAGCCAGTTTTGCAGGGCAAAGAGGGAGGTGGACCAAAGGCAGGCTTAACAAAATGTGATTTAACTGCTGAAGGTTTCATGCTGACTAAATCGGAAGCTGAATGTGAGGGGACCTCATGCATTACTAACTTGCCCTAATATGGTGAACAGGATATAGTCTCATTTCTATCTTGTGCAACCCTTCTGAAGTCAGTAGCTACTTCGGGAACACAGGTCTCCCAGCCTTTTCTCTCATTCTGAGAGTGTATGCCTTTTAAAAGATGCACACTCAGCGACCTGAAAAATGCAGATGGCCTTTGACTTCATTACAAGCTCTTTTGCTTAATTTCTCATAGCTTTTTCACAAGAAGATGGGAGTTACAGTACCAGATCAGAGAGGGCTGAGCCAATATTTTGAGTATTCCACTGCTCTTGTGTTCTTGCTGTTTGCTGAATTTTCTTGAAATGGGCACTACTGAAACCTCTTATATGCACAGTTTTATTACTCTCATGTACAATAATGTTATTTGCACATTCAACAGTATTATTTGTACTTTTTATAAGTATTTTATTATGGTTTTAAGGAAGCCAATGCTTCCTTTAAATTAATTAAAGGAATTCATTCTTATCAATTCTTAATTAATAAGAAATTTCAATCTCTGCCAAACAATTAGCCTTTAAGTCAGTGTCAATTTGTATCACACAAAAAGCAGGAACATTTAAGTATCTTTTGAAACAGGCAAGACAATATGGATGTGGTTTTAGTTCTTTTAGGATTATCAGTTTGTTTGTTTACTAGTTAGGGACATCAACTTACATAGAGACATTTTCAAGAATTACAGACTACATGCTTTTGAAGAGAGAAAAAAAGATCCTTCAGACTTGCATGCTTTATCAGATCAGTGTTATCAGGTCATACATATGTTGAGTAATTCCTATTTCACTCAACAAAACCTAGCTTGATTCCAAAATGTGTGACACAACAAATGCAACAAGAAGGAATTCTTAGTTTATTTATCAGAAAGATAAAACAATCCAGTGTTCAAAAACACAATGCACTGCTTGGTTGGTTATGTAGGATGGGGATCCATATGATTTCTAAATGGCCAATGCTAGAAATATGCAAGTTCCTAATCACATAGATATGAATAGTCTGACTGAAGTTTGTGAAAACAGGCTTTGAGATCCCAGCATGTGAATGAGTGTTCTTTGGATTAAAAACTATTACATTACACTCTCAACTGACAACATGAGTACTTTATCATACCAGATACTTTACCCATACTTGCTTTTAAAAATTAGAATCTATTATCGTTTTTGATGATGGTAGCCAAAGTCTCCCTTCTACAGTTCTGAAGCAACGCTCAGTTTCCTAGACAGCTGCACGAGTACCTCCCACACAAATTCTATTCTATTTGAGACAGACAAGCACTTTTAGTCCACCCCAGTCGTGAGAAAAGCCTACTCTGACAGACACATTTGAAACACACAGAGTTTGCACCCAGCTGAACACAAACACAGCAGCTTTGCTCACCACAAACACTGGTAGAGGTTCGCAGGTGTACTGGTCCAGAGGCAAGATCTTTCACTAGCAAATAAACATGTGAGGCTGGGCATATCCGATGCCCAGCTCTCATCTCTCTGTGAATTCTCCAAGTTGCCAAATAATGGGATGATGCTTCTCTCCACTTACTCTGTTGAATCTGGGCCACTGTAAAAAAAATAATGCAAAGAAGCAAAGGGCAAGTGGGAGCAATACCTAGGTAGCTTTGTTGCAGGGAGATCTGGAGAGGATACAAGGCGTTTTGCATTTCCAAGAGTACCTGTAAGTTTTCCCATAGACATTGGAAAAATACATAAGTGGCACCTGCTGATCACAGTGGTGATCCTGCCCACTGAGCTGCAGATTCAGGCTTCCTGTTCCGTACTCTATTACAGGCTCATGAATTTTGCATTCTTTCCAGCTAGCTGCCTCAAATCACCCTGCTGGGGCCTGGCATCGTCCCTGTGTATATTTTAATGTCTAAACCAGGTGCCCAAGAGCACTGCAAATTAGGCTTATATCTCTAATGATGATTTTTATCTTGCTTAGATGAAGACTGCAAGAAGCATTTTCTCCGTATTTTAGAAATTACTTACTGCATCACATATGAAGTGATCCCAAGCCTACACCCTGAGGCTTGCAGAGATGTTCTCTTTGGACTGTGGTTGCTGAAATAGAACATCTGCATTTCCAAGAGCGACCAAACCCTCTGAATCAAAGGGCTGTGGTAGTAGCCAGAACAAAACACGAGAGAGAGAAATGTTGCTGTAGCCTGTATTTTTCCTTTAACTGCACATACTTCTCGGTAGAAAACAAAAACAAAGATGTAGGCAGCTGTGGATAAGAAAAAGCAAAATGTAGAATGCCGTTTCTTATTTTTTCTGAATAAAGCAAGATAACAAGTACTGACATCCAAGACTGAATAGCTCAAATGCTCTAACACTTGGCTATGAATTTGTTTCTTAACCATGACATTGAAAATAACTCAGAGTGCTAAAAATTCAGGTTTGCTACTGGCAACTGTTCAGTGACCATAGATTAATGACTTGACAATCTCTATGGAATTTATAGTGATCTTTGTAAAAATGCCATTGCCATTTATGGCACTGCAGTGGAAGTCAAAGAACCGAACCAGTACAGCAGTCTGTGTTCAGCACTATTTGAAATCATTACTTTGCTGGAGTCTCAAGCAGAGCCACAGGAGGGTCAAGCTGGACATTAAGAGGACTTTCTTCACAGAAGGGGTTGTTAAACATTGGAATGGACTGCCCAGGGAGATGGTGGAGTCACTATGCCTGGAAGTGTTTAAGAAAAGAACATAGCACTCAGTGGCATGGTCTAATTGACATTAGTGTTCAGTGGTATTCAGTCAAAGGTTGGCCTGGATGATCTCAGAGGTCTTTCCCAACCCAATGGATTCTGTGATTGTTTACTGATTTGAAGAAAAGGTCCCTGCTGAGGTATGAGGGTAAAGCTTGAATTGGAAACACCAACGGAGGCTGCACAGATCACATGTTTAATGCTGGTACCTATTCCTTCTGTGTTTGGTGTGTTACCTTGCACATGGCTCTTGTCTGGACATAAACTGGAATGCTTTGAACTTCTGGCAATGTGGAAAATGGCCTCTCCTTCCCTGGACACATGGCATGGCAGAGTGGCTCCAGTTAGAATGGATCTCTAGAGGTCAGCTTCTCCAGTCCCCCATATCAGTCAGGACAGAATCACAGAATTGTAGAATGGGTCAGGTTGGAAAAGTACGACAGTGTGTAATGTGGTCCAATCTCCTTGCTCAAGCAGGATCATCCCAGAGCACATGGCACAGGATTGCACCCATACGGTTCTTGAATATCTCCAGTGAGGGATCACCTAAGGACCACTCACAGCCGATTGCCCAGGGCCTGGCTTTTGAAGATCGGTAAGGACGGAGCCCACAGCAGCTCTCGGGGCGACCCTCGCTGGCACCTGTCCCCTCCGTGCCCATGCTGTGCCAAGGCGGAGCGAGCCATCAGCTCTGAGGAACCTCCGAGGAGCCGGGGAGGAAACACGGCGGCAACATCCCCTCATGGCACGGGAAGCTGGCAGGAAGAGGCACTTTTCCCGGCGGGACTCTGCTCCTCGGCTACGCTCAACTCCCCCCGGAACCGCCGGGCGGGGGCGGGCACACAAAGACAGCAACTCCCGGAAGAGGGATGCCGCGCTGTCACAGCCGTGCCCCCGCCCTGCGCCGGGGCCGAGGCTGAGCCGAACGCGCTCCCCCTCCCCAGCTCTTTCCTTCACCAGGGCAACGAAGCTGGTGAAGGGTCAGAAGCGCATGTCCCATGAGGAGCGGCTGAGGGGGCTCGGGTTGTTTAGCCGGGAGAAAAGGAGGCTCAGGGGTGACCTTACCGATCTCTACAACTCCCTGAAAGGAGGATGTGGCCAGGTGGGGGTCGGCCTCTTCTCCCAGGCAACCCGTGGCAGAACAAGAGGACATAGCCTTAAGCTGCGGCAGGGGAGGTTTAGATTGGACATTAGCAAGAGTTTCTTCACAGAAAGGGTAGTTAGACACTGGAATAGGCCGCCCAGGGAGGTGGTGGAGTCACTATGCCTGGAGGTGTTTAAGGAAAGACTGGATGTGGCACATAGTGCCATGGTCTAGTTGACACGGTGGTGGTCGGTCACAGGTTGGCCTGGATTGGTCTCAGAGGTCTTTTCCAAACTAATTCATTCTGTGTCTGATTTCTGTGATTCCTTCCCAGGCGCGTGCCCGCTCCGACGGCCTCACGCGCGCGCCTCCCACCGCCGTCCTGTCTTCGTCCCGTCTCCGCTCGCACCGGAGCCGTTCTCCCCGCGCATGCGCCCCGCGCCCCGTTCCGACTGTTCAAACAGGAAGGCCGGACATGTTGGTGCCTCTCGCAGGTTCCCGCACAGCTGCCGGACCTCGCGTTCTCCCTTACCTTTAAGCCGCCTCCTTCCCTTCTCCCCTCGCACGCCGCAACCTTGGGTCGGTCTTGAGGCGGTCCAGGCTGCCGTCCCGTCCGTGAGGCGGACGAGCGGAGAGAGGGGAGCTGAACCGGCGTTAGCAGCGGCGGGGGGCAGCGAGGAGGAGGAGGAGGAGAGAGTAAGCAAGATGCTGCTGCAGCCGCTCCGCCGGTGAGGTGACTCGTCCGCCGTCCGCGGGGGCACTCGCCGGGTGCCTTCCTCACTTCCTCGCCCCGTGCCCACGGACGGACCGACTGACCCCACGGCGCTGAGACACGCCGCCCAGAGGATTCCCCTAAGTTTTATTTTTCCATCCATTTTTGCCTTGTTGCTGTGTCTGCAGGCTTTTGTCTTTTTTCTTTTTCTTTCTTTCTTTTTTTTCGGCCCCCCTCCCCCCCCTTTCTGTTGTTTCTTCTGGTTCACCGGAAAGAAAGCCGCGCTCCGGAACCTGGCACCGACCCGCCGGCGCTGCAGCAGCAGGGCGAGGAGGAGGGACCGCTACGCTGGATCCCAGGACGGCTTCCTTGGCTGGGAAAATGGGAATGCTGAGACGGTGGGGCCCGAGCAGAGGAGGGAGGGAGAGGAAACCTGCTGCTACGGAGCTGTGAGCATCCCGGGAAGCTGCGTGCGTGCCTGGAGGAGCGGGGGGAGAAGCAGCCTCGTCCCCCCCCCACCCCTGCCGCGGGCTCTACTTGGATTCTCTGCCCCCCTTGACGGGGACTTGCCCCAGAGACTTCTGTGATTGAAGGGATCTTGCAGGAGGCGCTTCCTCAGCCTGGTACAGGCTGTGTGGTTTCTCTTTTGTGCTCGCCTCTTCCTGTTTTTTGGTTGTTTTTTTTCCCACATTTTCATCGGTTTTTTTAACCTTACTTTGCTCTGGAATAAGGGAAACTTTTTATCTCCGGAAGCATGTCGACGGGAGAAAGTTTTGAGTCTCGGTTTGAGAAAATCGACGTGACTTTGAAGGACCCCAAATCCGAAGTGAACGTGGACTGTTTGCTGGTGAGTAGGGAGCGCCGATGGGCCCCTGGTCACGTCTCCCCGAATTTCTTACCCTGTGGGACCAAGTCTCGCACTCCTGGCTGAGTCACCGCCCTGCTCAGCTCCGCACTGGTGTTTTGTTTACTCAGCTTTGGGCTGAGGGTGCGTGAATGTGTCTGTGTGCCGGGAGAGCGGCTCATGCCAAGGAGGCGTCTGCCCAGCCCTGCCTCACACTTGTCATCTCTCGCTCTGCGCACCACTCCGTGCCTCGCCGGCTGTCACAGGGGCCGTGGAGCCTTTCCACAAAGGCGGAATTCATGAGCGCCACTCCTCTGTGTGAGCGCAGGACTTCAAATAGCTTTGATACCAATTCTCTCTCCAACAACTTGTTTAAAGACTGAGGTTCTCTTTTGCTGTGGGTAAGCACCGCAGCGCTGACAGTCGCATACAACACGATTAATAAGCCCTTACAGGTGGTCAGGGGTTTAAATGCATTTTAAACTGGTGGTTGTGCTAGGCCTGGGGTAGAGGGCTGCTCTCTTGTTATTTCCCTAGTTGATCGTACCTAATCGCTGCATCTCACCAGTGCTGTCAGTGTTATAATTGCATTATAGGAAAGCAAACCGTAACACTTCCTGATACAAGACCAACTAACGTCATTTGGTAGCTGCTTGACAGAATTGGATGATGTTTTAGTTCTCATTTACTTCACTTAGTACCTCAGTAAAGTGCATTCCAAATCCAACTAATTTGTTTGGGATACAGCTGGGTCCTTAGATATGCCTAGAGATGTCCTTAAATAGTACCAAAATGTAATTTGTGCTTTCACACTGAAGTAGAGGGCTTATTTATTTTGGAGCAAGTGATAGAAATTCTTTAGTGTGGTTTTTTTTTTTTTTTTTCCCTTGCTTTCTGTTGTCAGAGAGAGGAACAAATAAATTGAATTTGTTCCTCGTATGAACTCTGACATTTGGGTTTGGAAGGGAAGGGAGGTGTGGGGGTGGAAATAGCTCTTAATAGTCATTCTTCATTTTCTGCTGCATAGATCTTGGCAGAAAGCTTGCTGGAGCATAAGGCAGTGGACAGATTAAGAGAATAATGCAAGAATCTGTACAAGTTCACAATATTGTTTACTCTCTTTAGCTTATTACTGGTGTGTGAGCTTCTGAAGTGTTGGCAGCTCAGACCTACGTCTCTAGGTAAAAGCAGATCCTTGGGGATGCTGCTGCCACAAAGGAAAATAGTACTGTATCGTCTAGTTAACTTCCTTCTCTTGGTCTGCTTTACATATCTGTCATCTTAGAAGCACAACTAATGAGGAGACCTCTGGTTCTTAGGATGTAGTGTGTCAATTTTGGTTACTTGAGACTAATCAGACATTTTTACACCCAGGTTCTATTGATAGGTGTCAAGAGTACAGAGTCAGTTAAGAGTCTAAAGTTTATGTTAATCATGACTCAATTTGCTTGTATAAGCTTTAGTGCTGGCCGTTCTATGGGGACCTTCCTACAGCGGTAGGAAGGAATTGGCAGTTATCAGACATGCAGTTGGTAGTATCTTTAACCGTATTCCTTAATCTTATAATCAGTTTAAGGATTTGCCCCATTTCAGTTATCTTAATTGTGATTAGGAGCTAAGCTGTAGTCAGTTTGGGAATGAATTTGTTGGGATGCTTCCTGTCATGCTTGTTGAAAGTTTTAGAACATGTGTTTGCATCATAGATATTAATGTACTTTAAAGTGACAATTTTTTAGGAAATTTCTTTTAAACTATTGCCAGTTAAAAAAGAAAATGCTGCTTCTGAGGAAATCACTTGGTAGGCTAACTTTGCATGTGTTTGATCAATACATCAGTCTTCCTGCTGGCTGGACTTGCACTTTATTTCACTTGTTCTTGGGTCTTTTCTGTAGGAGAGTTTCAGTATCCCAACACTTTCTAAACAGCTTAAATATTTTACACAAGTTTTTAATGTGATGATTCACGCTGCAGGCATCATTCTTGGCCCAAAGTACTACTTTGATATCAAATCCATTAAAATCTGCGTGGATATGCTTTTAAGGAAGAAATGCTTAGGTGTAGGTGTAATTGATTTGCATTTAAAATACCTTCTAAAATGAACTCCCCATTCCCCTCCCTGCAAGTCTCAGTTAAAGAGGGAAATTTGACAGACTTTAGATGTGTTAGGCTTAAAAAGAAAATAAAATCATATTTTTCTCATCAGACTACATACAAAAATTCTTCTTAATGAAACTTGAAATCTAAGTTGTTTTTTTTTTTACCTTTGATTAAGGTTCTGCATTGATGTTCCTTATAAATGCTTTCACTTTTCCTAGGCAAAGGTGTTAGCTAACTGTGTGTATCTCAGTGGAAATACATAAATAGCTGGTACAGAGACACTTCAGCATCTGATATTCTGCATGTGTAGGTTTAAAATACTGGGGTTCATTTAGGTTCAGGAAACATTTTTTTTTTTGGCTGTATGAAGACAAGTCTCAGCAATGCTCTCAGCTTCTCTTAGCATGGTTTTATCCTCTAACTTTGCTTAATTTTTCTTATGTTTCTTCTCCATCAGTTTGTACCCCTTGTAGACTCACAGGCAAGACATGGAATAACCTTTAAATCAGCTTTGTAGCCATTTTGGGTTTTGTAAATGTCATAAGCTATGTTCTGTATGCTAGAAAGATTCTAAATTTGTATGTGAAGTAGTATGAGAACTCTAAGAAGAGAAGATGGGGATGGGGGCTGATACAAAGGAAGATGTGTTACCGTTTCAGGAAGGTGTGGGAGAAGAGTGCTGACAACAGAGCAGAGCAGGCGGAAAAGGCACACAGAGGGCCTTAAAACTTCAATTCACATGCTGCAGGAAGGAAATTCATAAAGCTGAGGTGCAGGAGAGAGAGATGTTTCTTTCTCCTGATTTCTCTTACGCAAGTGTAGTAAAAACAAAACTAACAGGAACAAAATTAATTTAAGTTGCAACTGTCTGTAACTAAATTTGTTTCTTTGGGCCTTTCATGCACTCTATTTAGTACTAGGCAGGGGACTCATAGATAAACTGCCTTTTTTTTGATGAGGCATGAGAAGGCCAAAGCCCGAGTTAAGTGTGTCGCAGCATCATATAGTGCATTTTCTCAAAATATTTGATACTAGGGAGTCCTACAGTCCCCAGAACATCTAATAATGCTGTGTACGCTGTGTTACTGAGGCAGTCACACTCTGGGGTGTGCAGTGGTCAGATCCTGGTGAATTCCATAGGGGTGCTGAGTAGGCCCAAAGGCAGTTTAAGTAACGTAACTATTGACTTGATCTAAGTGTCTCATTTAAGAGCTTAAATACTGAAAGGTAGTATTCAATGAGCATTCTTCTACAACAATTTTTGGAATAAAACCATGTTTTAGTAAATTCTTAGGGTTTATCGGCTTCCAGTTTTTGGAGAGTGTGGAGTTAAGGCGTGTAAGAAGTGAATGAGTGGATGTGGCACATTTTGACCTTTGTCTGTGCTTTTGATTCTAAAATAACTATCAAATTTTCATGAGAATGTATTTTGGTGCTTTCTCTGTCTAGGTTAGAACTCACAAAATGTGTTTTCATGGTTTATGTAGGCACTTGGGTTATTATTTAAAAAAATATTAATATATGTAGTAATATAATATGATTATTTAGGTACTTAGTCACTTCAGTCATTGGTTTTTAAAGCTTCACACTTTTGGTGGTCTTCATCTTCAGAAATGTTAAATGTTTCACTTGTTAAGCAGTTTGTCTTCAAATTAGCTGACAGTAGTAAACACTGCATATGACAAACTTGCGTTATCTAATCTCAAGAGGTTTCCATTTTTGTTGCACCCAAAATACAAAACTGCAGAGCTTGATTCATCTGTTTTTCCTAGGCCTGGTTCATCAGCTAGATTAATTCAAGTTCATCTGTCTTGCATGGGAAAAGACGAGATGATCTCCTCATCTTTGGGATTTGGAGTTCTATATATGTATCTCTGTTACTAGACATTTTTCCCTTCTGTTAAATGTGTTACAGAGCACTTCTGAAGATCTTGTGATTAGGGATTTGGATAATAAGTTTTAAAAAAGCAATAAATAAAAAGTAAGTAACTGAAAGTACCTTTACTTTAGAGGTATCTGTCCAAGTAATTGTTGAAATCACCTTCACTGAAACGACACTAACTCTGCTCTTAGAGTCTGAGTGATTAAATGCTAGAGAAATTTGGTATACGAGAAGCTTCCTTGATGGCTAATGAAGCTTCTTGTATACAGAAGAAGCAGAACTTCATGAATATTTGCAGATTGTCAGCTTCAGAATTCTTTAAGTTGTCTGAAGACAGTTCAAAGTAAGGGAGAGTTTTGTGACTGATGAAATCTCCTTGGATGTGTTTCTATGGCTCTTCAGATCTAAGAGGAAGGTCCTGCATTTGTGTTGGGGCAATCACCAGTATCACTACAGACTGGGTGTTGAATGGTTTGAGAGCAGCCCTATGGAGAAGGACTTGGGGATTTTATCTGAATATCTGGCTCCTCTGTCAGTGACCTTTTTGGCAGGGTCTGCAGTGTCAGGACAAGGGACAACAGCTTCAAGTTGAAAGAGGGTTGATTTAGATTGGGCATGAGGAAGAAGTTTTTTACTGGGAGGGTGGTGAGGCACTGAGACAGACTGGCCAGACAAGTGGATACACCATCCCTGGAAGTGTTCAAGGGCAGACTGGATGGGGTTTTGAGCAACCTGGTCTAGTGGAAGGTGTCCTTGCCCCTGGCAGAGGGGTTGGTACTAGGTTATCTTTAAAGGTCCCTTCCAACCCAAACCATTCAGTGATTCAGTAGTTAGATCCAAAATAAGGCTTCTGGCTGACCTAGAAATACAATTCCATGTCTTCAAGTTACTGTATCCAAACTTTATATGAACAAAAATCCATGTTTATTATTAATGTAATTACTAACATTAATATTGATTAATATTAGCATTAATGTTCTTTAACATTAATGTTAATTAGTGTTAATATTATCTTCTCATCACCATGGATTATTAAATATAAGGGTAGATGCTAAATTAATGATAAAATATATAACTTGATATGTTAATCAAAGGTAAAATGCAACTCTAAGTTAACTTGGAGAATACAGTAACTTGACGAGTTTTTATTTCAGGTTGAATATCTTTAGAATTTTTTAATGTTGCGTTAGCCTCTAGAAAGTTAACAGCAGAGATGTGAAACTGTCAAAACATTAGTATTTGTTTCATGGTGTATGCTAGGTTTTACAGAGGATTTAATAATTAATGTAGCCAATTCTACTTATAAAACTAGAGGCTGTGTAGGAATGTAATTATTTATTTTTCCCATAAAAAGTTTTAATGAGGAATGATAATAGAAAGTTGATGTTAAGACGCGTTTCAACAAGAGGAGTAAAACACCCAAGCAAGCTATAAATGCTCTTACAAAGTAGAAATATTTGTAAACAATGTCCTTTTCCCTGGCAACTAGAGTGGGTTTTTTATTGCTGGAGGGAAGGAAGAGGGAAACACCTGGAATTTGTTTGTTGGACAAATTGAAAATCAACCTGTTGGTCTGTAAATCTTTGAGGACAGTGATAGCTTCAGGAGTCACTCATTGAGAACTTAATAAATACTGAGAAACCCTGCGAGCAGATGATGTTGGTAGCCTCACAGTTGCTGTTAGCAGAATTCCCTAGGTCATACTTTAGTACTACGTAAAAATAAAAAGCTTTTTTAGGTCTCTTACCAAAGAACACTGAGATGTTTGTCTTGATAGAGGATGTTTATCCTGAATTTAAGAGGTCCCAAACCATGTAATTAAAATCTTTTTTTGGAGGATGTTTCTTGATTTTATTTATCAGAACTCCTTTGTCGTCAAGAGATGGCAGTTCCAAATGGAAATACTGAAAAACTGAACTTACTTCTCTGAAAACAAAATCGGGGAATGGTTGAAAACTTTTCTGTCTTTGCCTTAATTTGTCCAGTCATTCCAGCAGCAATAAAGCCAGAAGGATGATGAGACAATATTGGTAAAACTGCAGGCACTATGCAGGCAACACCCAGTTATAGCTCAGTTAAAGCAAATGCAAATAACACCATCTTTTAGCTTCCTCAGCAATCTGCTGAAATAAACCGGAATTAACAGCAAGTCACACAGCATTGACAACAAATAGGAGGAGCAGGAAGCTGTATGCAGCAGGAAAGCTGTGCCTCTGGAACATTGGCATTGGAACAGGCTGCCTGGGGCAGTGATGGAGTCCCCATCTCTGGAGGAACGTGTGGATGTGGCACATGGAGACACGATTGAGTGATTGCTCTTGGCAGTGCTAGGGGAATGGTTGGACTCACTGATCTTAGAGGCCTTTTCCAACCTAAAGGATTCTATGAACAGTGACTGAACAAGAGCTGAAACTGGATCTTTGAGAAGAAGAAAGTGGTTTGGAGCTGCCCTTGTCCATGGTGTTTTGCTGTGCTAAAATGATTGGATTGCCTGTACTGAAGTCTCCAGTCAGCAGAGTAGAGATGTCTCTGTAGTCTGCTCAGCATCAGCAGGGTATAAGGTACTGTGGTGCATCTTCAGTTACAGCTGTCTGGAGACTGTCTAGACAAGCAGGAGTTGGTTGGCCGGGTTGGCTGCCTGTGTTGCTAAGGGAGAACCGGAACAGGATCAGCACCAGCTTCTGGCTGGAGCACAGGTCAAAGTCTGTTCTGATACTCAAAATCTTTCAAAGGATTGGCTTTCACTGCCTGAAAGGTTGCCACTCCCTGTCAATATTTATACAATAAAAACTGTCATGGGGACAGTATGTAAGATCTCTTTATTAGTAGGTTCTAATTGAAATCTAACTGCAGAGTTCTTTATTTTAGCTTCTCTTACCTTTCTTACATGCATTCATTTTTTTTCATAGAGCTGAGAAATAGGTGAAGGTTTTCTTGTTTCTTTGTCAGTTGCATGGTCTGAGGTGATGCAAAGACCTAAAGATTGGAAACCCCTGTTGGAAACACTGCACACCCTAAGGCTTTATTTTGGACTCTAGATTGGAACTACCTAAATGTGTTTCTATCTTGTGTGTGTCTAGGCTGCAGAGCTTATAACTGAACTGCAAACACAAGTGGAACACGTCTTTGTTTTTTCTTACAGATCTTCATGAGTCATAATATTCACTTATAAAAAATCCTTGAGTTCTAATAGTTATATAAATATTGACTAATTATGTCTTTATAATTTTTTCCTCTTAAAAACAGCATAGTACTCAGTACTGCATTATATTCAGATGTATTAAATGCTAAGGTATGGATATATTCAGAGGAAAACTTGATGTGAGATATCTACATAGAAATTGCAGTAACACAAGATGGCTGTTTTCCTGTGTAGTCACTGGCTGCTATAAAAATACAGTTTCTGTGGAGGCTGAGCTTAATTTTTAGCAAATAAATAATGGCCAAAAAAATCCCTGACTATACAAAACTAAGATTGTCATCTGGAATGTGCTTTTTGAAGAAGAGGAAGCCAGAAGCTTCTCTTGACATCTGGAGATTTCAGCTAGGAAATTTTTTCCTGTTTTGTGGTTGGAGAAGTTACATTTTTCAGCAGATGGTTAGTAAAACCTGTACTATAGCCATAATGGTTATTTCCAGTGGGAAAGTGTGAAGGAAGGATGATCAGGCATTCATCTCAGACTAGCTACTGTTTGATTATTTGTTTCTTTTGTCTAAATCAGTTACTTTGGATGATGGTTTGGAAGTCTGCCTTTATTTAATACCATGTGCACAGTGAACATAGTATTTTGTTGAGTACAAATGATGTTTTATTCACAGAACTATTGAGGCTGGAAGGAACCTCTTAAGGTCCCTTGTCCCCCTGCTCTGATAGAGTGGCCTAGACCAGGTTCCCCAGGAAGGCTTTTGAGCCTTTCTCAAAGATGGTGAACTCCACAACCTCTCTGGGCAATTTTCCACTTCTCAGCAGAATACTTACTCGGTTGATGCTTTACGCAGTGGAAAATAAAATTCACCAAAACTACACAGAAAAGCAATCAGTACTCATTTGGCATTTATTTGCAGAGTTCTGGCCTTCTTGTTCAGTAAACTTATTTCTAGCCCAGATAATTTTTTGGAAGTTATCTGCTGCAGAAGATGAGAGGAACTTTCTGTGTGGAGGCATTTGTAGATTTGGAGATTTTAAGCATAAAAACTTGTATCTGAGGGGTCAATTGCTGTGAATTCATAAGCTCATGTTTAATTTCTGACTGCAGTTGAAACATATTAGATGTAGAATTTTTCTGTTGGAGCTAAAAAGAGAGTCAATGCCTTCTGTGATGTCCACTTTGCACTCCGTGAGTATCACTTCAGTTTTTCATGATTATGAAACTTGGTAGCCTTGTGTTTTCTGTATCTGTGTACACACATAATTTTCCTCCTGACAGGCAATGAGGGAGGCTGGGTAGAACTTCCTTATTGGCCTGGAAATGTGAAAGACTTTTTGATACTGATGGGACAGGAAACTGTCTCTGAGAGACAGGTGAAGAAGAGAGTCTGCCTATGGAGTTTTCAGGTGGAGTCTTCAGATGAGAGCCTTCAGCTTCCGACTTTTACTTCAATAGAAGCTGAAGTGTAAGGTGTCAGTACAACAAGCACCATCCTCCTGGAGCATGGATGACAGTCCAACATGTTAATTCCACTGTTGAGGTGTGCGAGCTCATTTGACTATGAGTGTTGAGTGATTGTGTTAAGTATTTAAGAGGGAAGGAAACCTCTCCAGCCAGGAGGTAATCGAGTAGGAGCGGATGGGGAAGATTCTTCAGGGAGGAGTGAGGCTGAGGGTAGGACAGTCAGTGAGTGAGTGCTGGTTATACTTAGCTTGTGCTTTTTGCAGATGCTGGGTTGTGCAAGTAATAGCAGGCAGGACATGAAGCTTTGACTGATAATAGAGGTAATACTGATACCTCATAGCTTTGTATTGATACTATGCACTGCTGTCAGTGTTAGAGGTGGAATCTTAGAATTCCCTTCTTTGTTATGAAATCTGATTATACAAATGTATTTTTATACTAATCTCTTCTTAGAAAGTAGCTTCGATTGTAGGCATGCAAAGAATCCTGTCAGTATTGAGCTGAGAGAATTTATTCTCCCCTTTTAAGGAGGGAAGGTGGTTCTGCCACTTCAGTGACAGTTTTTTTATTGCTGTAATACATCTTCTGTGGGTAGCTGTCCTCCTCCTTCAACTTAATTTACTACTAAGTTCATTGGCAATTAAAAAAACAATTGCCAGCATAACAATGATAGAATTTTTGGTGGTCTTGGGACCATTCAAACCTGCTGTTATGTGCTATATATCCTCTTTTGTGGAAATTCAAGGCCAGAAGTGGTGCCAGCCAAATGGTAGACTCACTAGAATTGAAGTTTTTGCTGTGCTAGTATTGGCAACAGTCATCATGGCTTTTGAAAGAGGGGCTATTATTGCCAACTCTAGTGGAGCAAAGATGGTGATGTGAATAAGAAAATGCCCATGAAGACCTGTGAATGAAAGCTGAACTATTGATGTGATTGTGCATTTTATTGAGTTGCTCTTTGTTTGAACAGTGGGTTTGTTGGTTTGTTGTTTTGATTTTTTTTTTTTTTTTTTTTTTTTTATACACTGAATTTATAATTGGACATGCCATTAAAGAGCTAGGCTTTCTCTGTAAAGGATAAATCAGTTGGCTTCCTGGAAGACCTTTTGTCTTCTGTCTTTTACTAAAATGCCCATGGCTATTTTTAGCCTTTCTCATACCCCGCAAACTGTTTTGTACATATGGTTTTTAGAAGTAGCATGACCTTAAAATGTTTGGAAATGGTTTTGACTTGCAGAATCAGGTGGTTGGAGAAGTCATCAGAGCGAGCTATTTACAATGTCGTTCTGAATCAAGCTATGAAGATTCTTGTTAGGAAAACCATATTTAGGAGAATTCTGGGTTGTTTCTCCAAAGAATAGAGTTGTAACACAAAGAAGGTCTTGTGTCACGTAACTTGCACTCTCACAGCTGTTCATTGATTCTGCATGGCAGATTGGATTGGAGTAAGGGAAGGACTAAAAGTCGCTCTTGGCTTTAATTCTCGATGAGTATAGAGTCAGAAGAGTCTTTGAAATGTTTTCCTTTTGTTTCTTTTCTGTCCTCAAATGCCTTCCGGCTTTGATAAGAAAGTTTTTGGCCTTCTGACTGCAATGCGTACATAACACTGTTATTATCAGTAGTTTGTACTTGTGATATAAGCAAAGATACCATTTAGAGGTAAAATTGGGTTGTTATGACACTGGTGCTGCTGGAGCTGTTTCTGGGACTGCAGTGGCTGTAGACAACTCGTCTGTGACTTTCTGCTTTCTGTACAGTTGATTTTGGCTGGCATCATGGAAGAGTCACGATGGCTACATTGTTCTTTTTTTGGTCATGGCAATCTCTTCATTGAGATCCTGGCACAGAAAGGAGTCAGATTAACTTCACCTTCATATAAAGAATAGTTTCTATCATATAAAGAATAGTTTCTGTCATAGTTCTTGATAAGTTCATGGGAAAGAAGGGTCTGAGAACTACAAATTCTAGGGGAGAGAAAAATTTTGTTGTTTTTTTGTTTTTTTGTTTTTTTTTTTTGTAATATACCCTTTTTCAGTGCAGTTTAACAAATGCATAGATATGGTCAGGAATAAAAGATTGATTAAAACCATTTATTTGCAGGTTGGGAAGTTTCTTTCAATGTTTCTGATGCCCTGTAAGTAGAAGCTTAATTTTTCAGTTAAGGATTCAATCGGAATAGGCAGCTGAAGGTTTTCGTTCAAATCTGGCTATCTTGTGTGATGTTGACTAACTCTACCAAAGCAGGACATCTTTTACTTTCTTTCTTGTGTGTTTCAACATCAGCAAACTTACCTTACAGTGGTGCTGCATTACTCATATTTTGTGGGAGGAGATAACAGTATTCAGCAAAGGTATGTTGTAGAAACAAGTTGAAATCCTAAGCTTTCTCCTGACTGATAATTCCTCTTACAGGCCCCTACATTTAGTTTAAGAAAAGTTCTTATGAGCTGATGGGTTAGCAAAAGTGGAAAAAAAGAAGTGCAGTGATGAGTTTTTGAAGAATTACTTTTAAAAGTAATATGATGTTTTTACAAAATATGTCTATTTTTTCAGAGGAATTGGAATCAACATAATCTCTTTCATAACAGTGGAAGAAGACACAGTCTTTTTTTAACAAGTAACTTGGAACTTTGAGCTAAAGCTTATGCTTAAGATTAGACTAATCACTGTAGATCTTGCTTCCCTTGAATTGCATCATGATAAACAAATGACTTTCAGGTATATTGAAGTGCAGCTCACAGAAATAAGCTTCCTTTCTACATCCAGAAGAAGGTGGAAGCAGTCTTAATCATAAGAGCACATAATTAAGTTGGGCAAGATACCTGTATACTTACCTCTGTAAAATACAAGAATAAGTTAATTTTTAAATACAGAAGGGTGCTGTCTGTTGTCACAATTTTATATTCTTCACTCTTCAGATAATTTCTGTTTCACTTTTACAGTAGAAGTAAAACCAGTAAGCAAGTTCTGATATGAAAAGGAGAAGCAACTAATGGGGCAGTCAACAAAAATGATTTTGTAAATGATGCCAGTCCAGTCAATTTATAGTCTAGAGTTAATTCTTAAACTAGTATTTACCATAAATTACATACATTCTTGACAGTTATAAAAAATAACTTTATCCTTTTGACTTTGAGGTTGTGAAAAGTCAATAATTCAATTTAAATGCTTCCTCTTGTTTGAGTACCAGTCAAATATCTCTTGAAAAGGAGTTGAAATGAAAATTGGTGTGCCATGTTATTCTCTTGCCTTAGTAAATAAAATATCAACAATTAGGGAGCATCACTGCAGGATCCTTGATACTGTGATACATCGTTCTTTATTTTTTAATATTTTTAACCTTAGAACAGAACAGATTATGCTTATGCTGTGGCAGGGGTAGGATACAAGAACCAAAAAAAAGTCCTCTTTGTGGAGAAGGAAGTCGTGTCTGTCTGAAAGATATATATATATACAAATAAGGTTTGGAAAACAGGCAGGGGAATTAGTAAGATGATAATTAAAGATGATTTTGGTGTTGGAACTGTTTGTTTGGCCTAATGTGCCTTATGTTAGGGTTTCCTGATTTCTTCAGCGTTTTTGTGAGACTGTTCTGAATTTCTGTTTCCTGCATCTAAAAGAAGGAAGTACTTTCCCCACCCCCCACAATTTGTGGGTTTGACGGTATGAATGCAAGCTACTTTTTGTACTCTTTTTAAGGAGTAGGGAGATTTCACTGGTAGTACCATCAGGTATTCAAAAAGCAGGCATCAGGGTGTAAGGGCATATGTCAAACATGAATGGCTAACAAAAGTCTCCACAGCAAGACTTAAAGCCAAAATGCTGGTGTGAGTCTGTTTAACATTGCATCTTCATTGGTGTGTTACAAACTGCTATTTTAATGTAATGCATTGCTTTTAAATTCTTAAGTATTTTCATAGAATCACAGAGTATACGTAGTTGAAATGGACCCGCAAGGATCATCGTGACCTTGCTCATTACAAACCCCAAGAATCACATCATGTGCCTTAGGGCGTTGTCCGAATGCTTCTTGAACTCTGTCAGGCTTGGTGCTGTGGCCAGTTCCCTGGGGAGCCTTTTCCAGTGCCCAACTACACTCTGGGTGAAAAACCTTTTCCCAATATCTAACTTAAACTTCCCGTGACACGGCTTCATACCATTCCCTTGGGTCCTGTCACTGATCACCAGAGAGAAGAAATCAGTGTCTTCTCCTCCTCTTCCCTTTTTTAGGAAGTTGTAGGCTGCAATGAGGTCTCCCCTCAGTCTCCTCCAGGCTGAACAAACCGAGTGACCTCAGCCACTCCTCATATTGCTTCCCCTCAAGGCCCCTCACCACTCTTGTGGCCTCTTTTGGATGTTCTCTGGTAGCTTTGTATCTTTCTTATATTGTGGTGCCCAAAACTGCACACAGCACTTATGGTGAGGCCCAGTGCAGAGCAGAATGGGACAATCCCCTCCCCTTCCTGGCTGGCGATGCTGAGCCTGATGCACCCCAGGACAGGGTTGCCTCTCTTGGCTGCCAGGGCACTGCTGGCTCATGTTCAGCTTGCCATTGACCAGGACCCCCAGGTCTCTTTCCACAGCACCACTTTCCAGACTCTCATTCTGGTCTGTATGTACATCTAAGGTTGCCCCATCCCAGGTACAGAAATCCAGCATTTGTCTTTGTTAAACTTCATATGGTTGGTGGTTGCCCAGCCCTCAAATTTGTTGATGTCTCTCTGCAGGGCCTCCCTGCGTTCAAGGGAGTCAACAACTCCTCCCAATTTAGTATCATTGGCAAACTTGCTTAGTATTCCTTCCAGTCCTGCATCCAAGTCATCTGTGAAGCTGTTGAAGAGCACAGGGCCCTATGGAGGGATGGAGCCTTGTGGAGCCCCACTAGTGGCAGGTCACCAGTCTGATGTCACTCCATTCACTACAACCATTTGTGCCTGACCTGTGAGCCAGTTGCTCACTCATCCCATGGTGTTGTTTATCCAGCTGAATGCTGGACATTTGTTCCAGTAGGACACTGTGTGAGACAGTATTGAAAGCTTTATTGAAATCCCAAAAGATTAGATCAGCTGGCTTCCCATGATACCTAGGTGGGTTACCTTGTCTTAAGAGGGAATTAAGTTTGTCAAGCAGGACTTTCCCCTCACGAACCCATGCTGGTTGTGACTGATGACTGCATTGTCCTTCAGATGTTTTTCAATACCTCTCCAAATAATCTTTTCTATAATAGTCATTGAAATGAGACTGACAGCCTATGGTTTCCAGGGTCATCCGTCTTGCCCTTCTTGAAAACTGGCACAATGTTTACCAGCTTCCAGTCAACTGGAACTTCTCTAGATTCCCAAAACCATTCAAAAGTCATTGAGAGGGTTATCCTTTTGAGTTAGAGTTGTATTTTTCTCAAGTTACAAGTGTTCCCACAGACAAGTAGGGAAAACTGATTTACATGGACATGGGCTTATGACTGCAAAATACTGTTTCTAAGTAAAGAAAATTAGTTTCTCTGCATGCTATTGCATATTAGTACATGAACCTAAAAATTACTATGCTTCAATATAATCAGTACATTTTTACAATACATTATTTTTTTTTAATAACGTGTTCATGATGTTCATCAGTTTCTTTGCATTGAATGTGTGGTAGAGAATTATTGTATTTTTTAGGGGGAAAATTGTGTACAAAGAGGAGTTTAATGAGATTTGGTGCTTTCAATGGAAAAATGTCAGTACTGGCTGTTTGAACTGTGTTGTGCATATGAAGCTGTTAAAATGAAGATATATGCATTTTAAGTTGCAGTTTAACTGCAGTGTCCAATGCTCAGCTGATGATGCTCGGTAGTATAACAGGAGACTATTCCTGTTTGCCATAGTTTCCAGTAGGGTAATTACTCGATGACAGGGGGAAGAGCACTAAAATGTTCCATCAACCTAAGCAGTTTGAGAATTGTAATAAATAAAGTTCATTGGTTCTCTGAAATAATTCTCCGTCTTGTTAGCTTTACATACTGAGTAGGTAGTGGTTTTGTACCTTAAAAACTTCATATGCAATTGTTGCTTGCCTTTTAAGTCTGAAGGTGTGCTTAACAGATTTCCAGGAAAGCCCTTCTGTGAAAAGCTTAATTAATCACTTGAGATTGTCATTAAATAAATGAATTGGCTAAAAAGAAGAAATTTCTTTTCAGTACCTTCACAGACTTATATACATATATACACACACTGTATGTGATGAAAAATGTGAAATTATGACATTAATTTTCCTTTAAAATAAAAAAAAAATCTGCAAATTCAGTTGAAGTATTCAAAACTTAAGGAAAATTGATAGAAGGTTTTTTTTTCAATACTGTGCAATTATAATTTTCTACTCTAGATTTTGTTAGAAGGAAACTATGATGAGAATATTTCTGTATACTGAGTGGTGAACACCAAAATTGCAGAAGGAATAAGCTAACTAAAGTTTGCTAATATAGAACTGAATTGGAGTTAATTTTGATGAGACATCAAGCATATAGTATTTTTAAAATATATCAGATCTTGTGGTGCTCAGTGGTTTTTACTCAGGCTTGCACCCTGTCACAAGTGAGACCTTCCGCGGTTGATGCTGGGCCTAATACTGTTCAGTGTCTTCCTACATGACATGGATGATGTCACTGAAAGCACCCTCAGCAAATTTGCTGATGACACTGAACTGGGTAATGAGGGGACCCTTCAGAACGAAGAGACATTTTACAGAGAGACCTGGACAGGCTGGAAGAATGGGCAAATATGATGCTTAACAAAGTCAAGTGCAGTGTCTTACACCTTGGATGACATAGACAAAGAGCCCAGTACAGGCTGGGATCTGTGAGGTTGGGAGCAGCCTTGCTGACCTGGGGGTCCTGTTGGACGACAAGCAGAACATGAGTCAGCAGAGCATGACTGCAGCAACAGAGGCAAGCTGGGTCCTGGGCTACATCTACAGAAGGATTACTGGCAGAGTTGAGAGATGTGATCATTCTTCTTAGTGCTGGTAAGGCCACATCTGTAGGAATGCATCCAGTTCCTGTTCCTGCAATTTAAGACAGACACTGACAGACTGGATGGTTCTAAAGGAGGGTCACAAAGGTGATCAAATGGCTGGAGAACTTGCCTTGTGAGGGAAAACTGAAGGTGTTTCCCTGGAGAAGGCTTGAGGGGACCTCATCACAGTGTTCCGGTACTAAAAGGACCACTGCAAAGAAGATGAAAGCTATCTTTTCAGGACGACAAAACAAGGGCCAACATGTTCAAGTTGCATTGGGAGAGATTTATGTAAGAAGTAAATTTTTTCCTGTGAGAACAGTCAGGCATTGGAACAATGTCCCCAGGGAGGTGGTAGAGTCCCTGTCATTGGAGGTTTTCAAGACATAACAGGGTGTTAGGCAATCTCATCGAGGCTCTCTTGTGTGAGTGGTTGGGCCAGATGAACTTTTGAGGTACTACCAAATCTAGGCTGTTCTGTGGTTCTGTGATTCTCAGTCTTGTGAGAAAACACCTGTGCAGTGTTTCACTGTTTAGTTTTCCATTTGCCTATTCCTAGCATTGTTTCAGAGCCTCAGTGAAGCTTTTAAATCAGTGCAACAACGTGTTTGCAGCAGTGCTAGTTAAGCACGAAGTAATATGTACTATGTATACAGATTGTTTTCTCAGCTGTAGCTATCAAGGTCTCATTTTCTGAGGTGACACTGTATAGGATATGGTATCTGTACTGAGCAGCACAATGTTCATTTCTCCTGTAACAGTGGTTCTGGTCTGATGAGAGTCAAAGAGGCTTAAAAAAAGAGAAAAACCTTTAAAGCTAGTGACCTGAAGAGATGGAAGAATCTCAACCACAGAATGCATGCACAACAAACCTAGTTTCTAAATGGACAAAAATATAAACTGCTGTTATTTTCTTAAATATTCTTCACTCTAAATAGCAACTCTAAATAGCAATAGTATCTGAATTTAAAAAAGAGAGCAATAGAAAAAGTAGCTCTCACATAGTTGTTTTTTTTCCTCTTTGTGACATTTAATACTCAAGAAGTTAAGATGAACTCTCTCTGGAAGGAGGAGAAGAATATTCTGAGGATTTAAACCAGCAAGTTCAAATTAACCATTTAGATTGGAAAGATACCTCTGCTAAGCTAAGAGAAACTAGCAAAATGATCAGGAGCTAGTAGGAGTTTTGTCCTATGATGGTTTAAGGTGAGAAGTTGCTTGATTAGTATGTAACTCTTCAAATTAAGACTCAGCATAGATTAAAGTTTTTAGTAAATAGGATGCAATTCTTCTTTGTGAGTATGGAAGTAATACAGGTAATTTGGATATGTAAGATTGTTACCATATACAGTCAGATATAGTCAAGCAACATTTAACTTTTACTACATGAAGATATACAGTTTATTTGAGCATACATCGTCTTCAAGTATGCTTTCAAAAAATAACTGAAGTAGTTGGTTGAGTCTGTATTGCTGATGCAGCCCTCAGAATTATAAAAAAAAAATTTACTCAAACTATGCTCTAATTTCAAGCGTATTTTGTTTCTCATTAGATCATTAATCTGTAATAACACTTAGAAGTGCCAGGGATTTGTTTGAGAATTTCACTTCTACAATGAGACTGATATTAGAGGGATCTGTAGCAACAATCCTCAGGCCGGTCCATCAAGAGTGAGGCCACAGTCTTTCTGCAACAGCCTCTTGTCTCTGTTTTGTAAGCCAGCATCTAATACAGCTACTGCTCTCATGCTGCATTCAGTAGCTGTAGTATTTAGACATAGGCCTTTTAGAATTTACCTTCCTTTTACGTTTGGGTAGACAGCTACCATGATTCATAGCAGGTGTATTAGATGGAATAAGAATGCATCAGAAGAACTCAGTGGAAAGAGCAAATCAAATTCCAGCTATTGCTTATGGTCTTTTCCCAGTTGCAGCTATGTCAGGCTGTTGGCATTCCCCATTCACTTTTGAAGAAACTAATGCTCCAGCAGCTGTGATGCCAAACAGGCAAATTCAGTCACTGTCACTGTGGTGTGGCAAGGAAAGAGGTTAAATCAGGATGTCTTTTAGTCATCTCTTTACCACCAGTGTTCTCGGTATGTTTCTGCTGCTTCAGAATAGTTCAGTGTGTTGATAGTTGACTCTTGGCAGAACGGTAGATCCAAGCCATATTGGTCTTTTAAGACACTCGTAGCTATGCTTCTCCATTTTTACAGAAAGCCAGATACTTATTTTGAGGATGGGATAAGGAATGTAAATTACATTATCTTAATTTTAGTTTTATCGTTTTTAAAATCATACTGCTAGTAACTAAAAATCTAAAAAAAATTGGTAATGAAAAGTCAAAATACGTTTTTGGCATGCTCATGATATTGGACATATATATTTTATACATATATTGTGTTTAGAAATAGAGCAAGTCAGGCTGTAGGTTATTAAGAAGATTTTCTGTTGTTAAGATTTACTTTTATGTAGAAATAGTATGGGAGAATTTACAAGTACTCCACTAAGCTTTTTTTTTTTGATTTTCTTGCTCTTGTCTGCTGGACAGCCATGGACTTTCATATTGGTTTTCAGAAGGAATGGCTTATCTATTCATAGACTGGTTTTCTTCTGTCTTCTTAATTCTTTACAGCAATATGGACAAAAAGAGGTATTATCTCTACCTGTGTTCTTATTTATAAAAGTTGGCTTTTAAGTGAATCTATTAAACTGGACTAAGTGTCATCTTCAGAGAAGAAACAGATTAAGAGGTTTCTCGATGAGGTAGGGTTAAATAAATTGGAAATTTGTCATGTCATAGTTCAATAGGTAAAGGGACAAAATTATAAGAAACGACCAGTTCTCATACTTGTCCCTTAAGTCTAAATTGAAAAGAAAGAGAGTTCTAAACATGTGAATGTGACATGTTCTTAGAGTTGATCTACAGTGGGTCAGAAAAGAGGAAATTCAGTTCTTTTCTGTTTGCTACAAGTTACACAATGTGTTATCTTGACTGAAGCAAATAAAGAGGATTTTGAATGTGCTTTACATGACAGTATTAGATGAAATGCTGCATTGCTTGTCTTCTCTGAAGACCGTCTTAAGCATATAGAGTTTTGCGTCATGAGCTTCTTGTAATTTTACAAGTACAGAAGAATTTGTGTCTCTGAATTTTTTGGAACTTCTTATTTCTCTTGCCAGGCAAATAATTTGTAAAATGTGAATCTGAATGAAATTGGTAGGTCGCTTACAAAAAAATTATTATTTAAAATGTTTGGTTGTTTGGGATGTGTAAATCTGTGTATAGAGGATGTATGTACACACACACTTCCTGGTATTAGACTTTTCCTATTTCAACTAGTTGGGTTTTTCCTTTTCTAAGCCAAATTACTTGTCTGTAGTTCAGAGTTTAGTTGAATTTAATGACAGTTTACTTCAATGCCAGTGCATTTTGTTTGAATATTACAAAAGATGTAACTGCCTTTGTCATTTCCTCTTGCAGTCTCTGTGGATAGATAAGTATGTTAATTTATAAAATGACCATGATTGGTAACAAGCATCTGTTTCCAAATGACTGTTTCCATCCATGTTTTATGTGATTCTTCAGAAATTGGTTCTGTGGTCCAGCAGGCTTCTGGACAGTGAAATGTAGGATGTCTGACAAAAGTGTGACTCCAAATTCTTGAATTGAGATTGCTGCTCTTTGCTAACGTTCTAGAATATCTCATGTAGATATTTTGTAATATTTAGAAATTGGAACCTGCTTTCCTCAGTGTTTTACAAACATGGAATTTATACGAATGGGAAGTAGCAGATATTGCGTGATCTCACTTGACTTGGCTTCTGAACTACTTACTTTTTTATGTTTTTATACACACACACACAATGTATCTCTAGTCTCTTAGTTCTTGTAGATTTCCAAGAAAGTACTTTTTTTTAAATGACTTTTAAAAAATTAGATACTGAAAAAATGCTTTCATAAAGCAAATGCTGGGGTAAAAATCATATAGAACTTGGATGCAAGTAAAAAGTAGCCTTTCATTTACTATTGGTTTATTTTGTAGAAAATAAGTTTTCATCAGTTTTACTCTCTGCTTGATGAGAAACTAAATGACAGGTACTCAAAATGGTCTGTGGGATGGAGGAACAGAAGATGAAATGGTAGTGTGCTCTGATTTGCCTAATGGCACGCTTTTGTGGTGTGACAAAAATATTGCCTGCCCTCATCTCCTGTAGAGATTGAGTTAATCAGCCCAAGCTCTGTCTTGCTCCCTTGTAAGGACAGGCAAGAGAGACTTTGACAAGATTCCATGGTAGTGGCAATGGTCCAGACAGCCCTGGCTCTCTTTCCCCTTGGGCTAAGATTTGTTTTCTCCTGTGTTCTAAATCTAAAAGAAAATCATGCCTTTGGAGTACATGTATCAATCTACTGTATCCTCTTTGGGTGGGGGCGATGGTTTTCTCAGGTTCTGAAGTGCTATGTAGGAAGGATGGTATTAGGGAAAAGCTGACTTACCCTTTCAATGTAGCTGGAAAAGTTGGTAGAACAATTATTTTTTTATCATTTTGGTATTTTTCATCCTTATGATCGTAGTATATGAGTTTGGTGAAAATACCCAGTGTTGTAGAAGTTGAATACCACTGTTTATGAAGTTCTGCTGGCTTGTGTCTCATACTTGAGCCAAGTGTATTAGAAATGCATGTCTCATGCTTGAGCAATGGAAGTGTTGGGAAAAACTTCTTTCTTGGTATATGAAGTTAGTGGCTTTAGTTTTCCTCAAACTTTAGTCTCAAAGCTTGAAAATGAATATAGAAAAACTTACTTGCGTGTCCCTAACAAACTTTTAGGTTTAATAAACCACAACATTTTTGGACTTTCTTGAAATTACAAGTGTTAGATCCTGTAACAGATTTCTAATACTTCCTCTCTTCCTCTAGTCTTGAAATACTGTACTTGAAAATCCCACATAAACCAGCTTATATTGTTGTAGTATTACATATGATAAAATATTTACTGATTATCATGAGAGAGACTTGCAGTTTGTAAAAAGCCATCCTTAAGTTTTCATGGACAGCTTTGATTCTATTCTGTCATTTCAGTACTGGAATGTGGAACCATACTTTCATGTAGGTTTCTGATTTTGTAGTTAGACCTTTCTTTTTTCTCGCGCAGTCCAAAACATTAAGGATTTTAGTCATGACTCTACTATGGTGTCAGAAAGGGTAAAAAAGGTATTTAGAGGAGATTGGGTTTAAATCATAGAATTGTAGAATGGTTTGGGTTGGAAGGGACCTTTAAGATCATCTAGTTCCAACCCCCCTGCCACGAGCAGACACTTTCCATTAGACCAGGTTGCTCAAAGCTCTGTCGACCTTGGCATTGAAGACTTTCAGGGATGAGACATCCACAACTTCTCTGAAAGCATCTATTGTGGGAGTTATTTTTTTGACCTGAAAGTAGTCACTTTTACGGATATACACTTGGGTATACACTTGGGTATACACTTAGACATCCAGTATTAATTAAAAATTGTGTGTTCTAGTGTCATTGTCTGTATATGTTATCATTTTTTCTTCAGGTGGGTTTTGAAAGAGAGCTAGTCTCTTCACACTTTTTTTTTTTGTAATTACTTAAAGGTAGTGGGTAAAATCATGTTTTTTAAATTTATAAATTTGTAAATGTAACTCATTGGGCTCTGGACTCTGGAAACAATCTGTTAGCAGAAATGTTTTGTTCTATATTAGCAGTGAAAATCTCCCAGAAATGTGAAAAACTTGCTGTTTTGTTCTTGTTTGTTACAAAATCCTGTCAATTCTGACGAATCTTAGTGGTTGGACGTAGAAATAACGTTTCTATATCTAAAATAATTCTCATGGAATTTTTATAACCTTTTTAAAAAACAACATTACTTGAAAGTAATTTTTATGGCTATATTCATCATGGAAAAAGGAATAAATATAGAAAAACATTCAATTTATGCATACAGACATATTTTTTATTGAAAGTAAAGTTTTTCTTTTAATCAATACATGAAAAAGAAGTATACAGGCTTTGCTAGGGTTTGCGATACAAAACTATAATGATGCACAAATTCTTAAATAATGTTAAGTTCTTGTTTAGTTGCATATTTCAAATATCTGCTTGACGTGTGATTGCTTGTGCTGGAATGTTTATTGCAGAAATGTAGCGAGAGCTCTGACAAGAGATTGCACAATCGGAGAAGCTTCTCAGAGTGGATTCTTTGCTTCAGTTCTGCTCAACTTCCCATATTTTTCATTTTGCAGACTGGTTTGCATGTGACATTAAGGAAAGGCACAAGTTACTATTTCAGTTTCTACCAAGTTATTTTAGCATAATTCTTTCATAATCTTCATTTTTGGACTTCTCTCATGGCTATTCGCCTGTAATTGTAAAAGTGTTTTCACTTGTTCTAGAGTTTTAGGGAAGAATTTCCCTTTTGGTAGTGGGGAAGGGGAAATTTTGTGCAGTGTTTCCAGACTGCTGGAAATATTATGATGTTCTCATTCTTTCTTGGAAAGTTATTAATTGAATTGTCTGTGCTCTGTTTAAAAAATTAAGTGCTTTTGTTCTCAGTTTGCCTAGCCTCTGTTTCCAGTCCCTGTGTTATTTTTCTGTGGGATGGATATTATTACTAGCAGAGGCTTTTTTTTTTCCCTTTAATACACCTTTTTACAGTCTTTTCTAAAGCATAATTATTGAACTAATATTATCTCCAGAGACCAAGTTGTCAAAGCTAAAGAGAGAACTTGCCTTTTTATTGTTCTATAGTTTCTTGTTTATATCTGTATTTAACAAATGATTATGTTTGCAGCAAACAGCTCAGGTCAGGTGACAATAGGTTCTGTATGGCTGATAAGTTGTTACTGCTTTACAGAAAAAGTAGTTATCTTTCCACTGACTTACCATATTGTAAACTTTGCTGGTAATGTTTTTTTGGTTTGGTTTTCATAGCAGAGGTAACATTTCTCAGACTAAATTATGATGGGAGAGCTAGAGGCAGCAATTGAAGCTATTGATGGGAGAACTTGCTCTAGTTTTGCTGTAATATAGAGCTAAGAGATCTAAAGTTGCTTTACTTATTTGACAGCTTTTATGAGAGCTGGAGCACTTTTATTTATGTTGTTTGCAATAACTCCTGTGAACATGTTGGTGTCTTGCTAATTCACATGTAGTCCAAGTGACTAAAGCTTACTTTCTGAAGTCAGGTTTCATGGATACCTGCCTGGAAAAAAATCTGGGATGCAGACAGAAATTTCCTAGGCAACAGATGTGGAGTGGGTTCTGTTTCCTTTGGTAAATACCACCGTTTCTTAATGGAGTTGTGCAGTTTCTTTCCTTTTGTTGAACTCTTCACTTGACTCCTTGCAGGCTGGTGCAAAAGAAGCCTTAGACTTTTGAGCTGGGACTGGACCAGTTTATCTTCATTCTTTCCTATCTCTGATCTGTCTTTATACCATTTTGTCAAAGGGAATTTATGTACCAGTATTTGCATCCATAGTGTTAGTTTTTATCCCTGTTACTTTTGCTTTCTAATGAGTATTCCTTAGAGTGTTGACTCCCATTGATCTAAATTGGTAGTTTTAAGTGTGTGTGTTTAAAATAAAAATGTTGGGACTCTCGAATCGGAATGGCAGATCTGTGTGCTGCCTGTGGAAGGATCTGCCCTTACAGGATAACCAAGAAAGCTGTGAGGATCTAAGAGGACATTTGGTGATGTAATTTACAAATGATGTTTGGCTTTAAAAAAAAAATTTAAAAATTAAGTAGTTATTTTATGTCTTAGGTGAGAGAGCAGGACTTGCCTTATATTTTTGGTTAATATCATAACGTTGAGGAGTCAAAAGGATGTGCAGTCAGTTTTTTCCACCACGAGGTATTTCTGTGGATAGTGTTACCCTGCTGTGTGTCAGGTTGGCTGCTCATCTCCAGTTGCAGTTGTTCCAGTAGCTGGGAACTCTAGACCTGTGAGGCATTTCCTAATGCCAAGTGCTTCAGTGGCTGTGGAATGCTGCTTCCATGATGATAACCATCAGTCAGTTCTTTAACTATCAGTACTCCTACTTCTTCTAACACTATTTAAATATATATGTTTTAGGTGTACTTGCGTTCATCACGTTTAGTACAGTTTTCTTGAAAAGGGCAGTTTTAACAAGCTGTACATAGGCTTTATCTAGTTCTAGTCTTAGTTAAATGTGGTTTGATAAATCATTTAAACCTAAAGTAGGCAACCTATTTTCTTATTTTCTACATTAAAATATAAAGAATCTGCGTAGCCCTCCAGGTAGTTCTATAACTGCCTTAGTCTTTCTATGTAAAGTATTCTGTTCATGGGTAGAATGTGCACATTTGGTATAAAAGCTTTGAACTTTGTAAAACTTGCCCACAGAACTTATTAACCACTGCAAGTGAACTTTTTTTTTTTTTGAGGAAATGAAGCTGCAAATATCCAGAGATCTCACTTGCTGTGAACTGAATCAGTATAATTTGACTTAATGGCAATCAGCTTTTACTCCTGTTTCACATCTTCCTGAACTATTTTCAAATGATATTGTACCTGTTTCTACCTAGATTTTACTGAAATACATTCTTGGTGCTATCTTGATTTATGTTCATCAACATTGAAGACACTGCTCTCTCTCATCTGATAGTTGTTCCTAAAGATGCAACACTTAAGTGGAATTAATTCTGATGCTAAATTGAAATAACAGAGCACTCATGTAATAAATTGAAGTTTGGATGTAAAGACTATTAACCACAATAAATTATGGTAGTGTAGTAAAATTAATATTGTAATATAGTGCTAGGAGTTTGGAGGGAAAAAACACTCACACTGAAATACATATTCTGGTATGCATCTTCAAACAATGGCAGTTTTCCATAATTTTAGGCATGAAATAGTCTCATGAATAGGTGGCATTCAGAACAGATCTAGTGATTCAAGATTTCTGCATTTAGTAAGTGGACAGAGTGTGGCTCTGGTGTGAAGGATCTATAGTTTACCCTCACTTTTAGCAAAAGACTGAGTTGTGTAGATTCCCTGAATGATCTGTGTAGTGGGTGCTGGGTGCTGGCAGTACTGGCAGTACTCCTGCATGCTTACTGTATGAGAGTTGATTTCACAGATTTGCACTACATGTTGTTTATTTTAGGAGATGCTTCAGGTGGTAAGATCCATTGCTGGAGTGGAGAAGCAGCAACACCCAAAAGTGCATATGAAAAAACATTACTCCTTGTACATGTATCAGTTTGTAGACTTGCACCTGAGGTTTCCTTAAGTGCTAGAATGCATTATAAAAATATTGAGAGGCCTTTTGGATTTGGTGTTAGTGACAGTGGGCATTTTCATATATGTGTTTGCATATCAATATATATTGAGATATCTATACTGATTTATGATTGAGTGAGTCTTGTAGTAAATGCTTATTCTAGGAATTTGTCAGTAAAAATGTTGAACAGCTACTGTTTGAACAGAAGGCAAGTACCTGTACTTATACATGTAACTACACAAAATGTGGGTGAAGTTTGCAACTACACATGGGATAACTCTTTAAAAAGGCCAAAATGAAAGCAATAGTCCATACTGCTTTCAATAATGCTACCTTGAAGTTTCAAGATCTCCTTACTCAGATGTTTAATCTTCTCTGAGTCAAATGTAGCTCTTTATTGAGTTAACACCCCAGCCCCCCAGTATTTCTTCTTGAAAGGCTATCTATTTAATGAAATTTGCAAAATCTCTTGTAAGTATTGCAAGATACTAGGAAGCAAGGAGCTCTGTAGAGTTGTATCGTGCTGGGTGATGAATCAAGGGCCTTTTATTCAGGCTCATGTGTCAGTTTGTGTACTTTGCCTGCTCTAACGATTTAATGAAAATTCTTAAGTGAAGTGCCTTAACTCTGTCTACATTGTCTTGTCCACTTTAAAGATGAGGTGTTAAATTGCAGTTTTCTCTTATTTGGACAGCAAAATTAATGAGTATGATTAACTTAAAACTTAGTGGGATCTTTCGCGTACTTTATTAGAGATAGATAAATGTTGCACTACTGGCATAGTTGACCAGAGAGATCACTTATGTATGACAGGGCATTATTACAAATTATGATGAACATATGCAAATCAGGGTCAGTCAGGTTTGTTGATTTGAGAGTACAGGGGTGAAGCTCATAGTACTATAGAAATAGGAAAATGGCTACAGTACAGGGAAGTAAAATATGGATAATTAAGAGTTGTAGATCTTAAGACTTTTGTCTCTCCAAAAAAGGGAAAGTGGCAAAGAGTTTAAACTTGGATAACTGCCAGTCTGTCCAAGGAATGCAAATTTTGTATGCTGGTAATACCCATTAAGTATTTTTTGAGTTCTTTGAATGCTAGATAAATAGTAAAATAATCAAGTGACTCAATAACAGTGTTTCAACTGAATTTCTTACCTCTTTATTTATTATGTGCTAGATGATGCTACGTAATAATAAAATGTGTGTGAAATAAAACTTCAAAATATAAAGATGCTATAATTGTACCCTGATAATGTAGGTAATGTATTGCACTTTCTACTTTTTATGACTTACAAATAATGAGAGATGTTTTGCTAAACTGGAACTGGTTGATGGTATATATTTTGAAATATTCCTATAAAATGGCATTAATATTAATTCATACATTTGAATAAAACCAGCATTACATAATTGTAGTGAGTTTTGAGATTAAGGAATGTAGTTGCAGAATGAAGAAGTGCAGTATAGTCATAGTAGTACTGGCAGTTTGTTGCATCAAAACTGTGGAAATAGGTATAGACCAAAATTTGGGAAAAAATCCAATTAATGTGAGACTGCTTAAGACAAGCTGAAGAAAACCAGTCCATTTTAGAATAATCTTATAAAAAAAGAAGTTAGCATAACAACCTGAGAAATTCAGTGTTAATAGATTGTGTAGTTAAAGTGTGTGTTAATGATAAGCTTTATGTTACAGCATTCTGTATATTTAGAAAAACTAAAGGGAAAATAATGGAAAAGGCTGTTGAACTTTAGACGTTTTATGGATAGATGAATGAATGGAAAGCTGGTGATCAGTCTATTCATAACAGATAGGTAATGGATTTTAACAGTTGTATGGTATTTCACAGTCATAAGGGATCTGAAATGGTGAACAGTGATTAATTAATGATGATAGAAGAGTAAAAATGATAGATCTAGCAAATTAAAGAAGCAATTAATACTTTGTGGTGCCTGGCTGGTTAAAAGTGGTGAGTAAAATTCATCATTGAATTTTGAGCAAGTGCGTGGGAGAAAAGCCTCTTGTCTTTATATACTTACATTATTGAATGTTGAACTAGCTTTGATTTGTAATCAAAGATGAGAGACCTAGTTTTGTGAAAGAATCAGTCAAGTATACAGCAACTATAAAAACTAACCAGATATTTTGGTGAATAACTGAAAATGTAATGAAGGTCAGAACAGGAAATGTTGTACTGCATTGTGTAGTTATGGTGTGCTCACAACTTAAATACAATGTGCAGTTTCTCCACACACAGCCCTGCCCCAGTTGAAAAGTACATAGTGGAAATAACCAAGCACCAGAAGTTATTGATGATGGGAATTGAAATAGCTTTCATATGAGGATAATTGGAAGAGAGATGACCAGTGGTGAAACGCTGCAAGTGTGTAAAGCTGTGTCTTGGGGTAGGTGGGTAAAGAGTCATTGTCCCTTTTTGGGCTGCAGAATGGTGAGCTGGAAAAGAGGTACACTTTCACATAGTCCATAGGTGGTGGAATTCATATCTGCATGATGCTGTAAATGCAAGAAACTAAAACAGAGAAAACATTTAGACAAAAATCACTGAAGAAAATGTTGCCTAGAAAAATTTTGTAATAGTTAACTATGACAGTGCCATTTCCGGCTCACACATACACCTGAGCAGTACTACTGTGTGCTGGACTTGCTCATATCCTCTTTCTTAGACACTCTTATTGTCATTTCCAGAGCCAGTATATGCATCTAGACTGAACTTTGATTTTACGCCACATAACTATTCCTTTAAGTGTGGTGTAGTAATGAATGAAATTAAACCAACAGAATGTATGGAATTGTTAGTTTCGTAAGAAAGAACTGTCTCTGTGTTGTAATGGCTCCCTAGAGTGCTGGGGTTTTTTTTTTAATTTCAGGATAAAATGAGGTATTTTAAATAGATAATGAAACTATTGATTATTTCACTGAATCAATGTGATATAGAAAAGGGTGTGTCAGACCATGAAACTGCCTGAAGAACATTAGAAAGGAAGTTTTTCCCCTGTTCTTTTTTAATCACCTCTGAAGTACTGTTACCATGTAAGGGGAGACATAAACCAATTTATTTTAGTAATCTAATTTAACTGTTAAAAGGAAAATGTCTGTGTAGACCTCAAAGATAAACAGAAAAATTGCTCTGTAATGACAGAATATGGTGGAATTTAGTGTTAGCTGAAAATACCTCTAAACCACGATAAGGGTTTCTAAGAAGTATGGAATGTGCTGTATTTAAAGAAGATACGTACTAAAAATACATGGACCCCATCCAAGTGGATTAAAAATCCATCATAAAAATGAGGTCTTATTAAAGTGCATGAAACTATTGGGGGTATGGTTACCTATTATAAAGACATCTTGTTATCCTTTTTTTTTTGAGAGGAAAAGGTTACGGCTGCTATAGGTCTTGATGGAAAGTTGATATTCCTTCCTTTCTGTGTTAGCAAAAGAGTCAGATGACATATTAAAAGATTGAGCAAGATGGAATGAAGAAAGCTGAAAGATGAGTTGTGTCTGCAGCCACTGACAATAATGATCGTGTCTCTTTTGGCCTTTACCCTTTTTCTCCTAACCATTACTTCTAAAACGCCATAGTATATTCCCATCTCTCTGACCTGCACCGCTTTGAACCACCACTTCTCACTTGGAGCTTGTGTATTCCTCCATTTGCTCACCAGTGATACCACTTAAAAATAGCCATTCTTCTTTGTTTCGCTTTGTTGCTGGGACAGTTTGTAGTGTTTTCAAGTTCTTCTGCCTTGGCAAATGTAAGTGAAATGGACTGTTTCATGTTTAATGTTATACAAATGTATAACATTTATATAACTATATAATGTTATACTAGGTATCCAAAATATTTTACTTCCATTATTCACAATTCCATAAAATTACCTTAAGCTTAGTCTTGCATTTGTAGTCTGCCACTAAAATAATACTAACCTGTTTTTTTTTTCTTCAGAAGAAATTATTTTGAGAGTTAAGGATTTGCAAGTCTCTTAATTATTATAGAATATCATCCACCCCTACCTTTTATTAATGACAGTTTTGAACCAGGATAGTTTATTCTCTGGATACTCTAGTGAAGGGGAGCTGATGATTGAAAAGCTTTTAAATAAGCAATTCTTGGTATGTAGCTTCCTTAGATACTGTTTGCATGATCTTGAAATGTGATTTGAAATTAATGTGAGATCAATAGCTTGAATCTGTAGTTCAGAGATTTTTATTAAAGTATTTTCCTTGATAGAGTTCATCTCTAAGAACTGGAAGGTGAAGAACAGAACAGGAAACATTGTACATGGTGAATTCTGAATTAAACACGATTGAAATTTGCTTTTGCCTGATAAAAGTGAATTTGAATACTTTTCCCCATCTTTAAATTAAAATTTTTAAAAATAACAGAACAAAATACCTAACGTTCCAGAGACACCAAGGAAACCATGATGTTTCCTATAGTTTATGCTTCTTTTGGCATGGGCTTATATTTTAGTATTTTGAAAGAACAAGTATAATACAAAAGTAAGATTGATGTTAAAAATTCAAACATATTCCCATTTTTCCTATATTTTTATGTTCAGTGTTTAAAACCTCCCTTCGATGCAAGTCCTGAATTGAAACAAGTAATTGCACAACCCCAGAATAAACCAGGATTTGAGAATTTTGTGCTTCTGCTTGGCATATGGAGGTTTTCTGTGTTAGCCATGAACCTGGACAAACTGATTGACTCTACAGATTTGCAGACTTTATGGCAGATTGAACCTCAAATTTTGGCACTTTGTTGCCATATCTAATTTGCTTTTAAAAATCACTGGATGTGACCCAGCAGCCTCATAGCTGTTTTTTAGTTAGTGCTTCACACAGCATGGAGATGAATGCACAGGAGCTACTGGTGGACTTTGTACTGCTGTGCAAGCAGTTATCATGGTTCTCTGTTAGATTTACCAAAGAATTGATTTTTTTCTTTTTTTTTTTTCTGGATTTGCTGGGTATTTGGAATGTATCTTTTGAAAAGGTGTCTTTTAGTAGTTTGCAAAGTATTTCTAAGTTACATTTCCCCTACATTATTTCTACATCTGTCTTGAGTCTAAATTGTTGTTGGCTTCTTACTCTCTTATTTCTACTACTGACCCGTTAAATGTTGTTTCATTGCTACTTGCTTTTCTTTTTCATTATCAGTGCCAGTCTGTAAAGGTGATTCTTTGTATACACAAGGTGCAAAATCTGACTTTATTTTAGAGAAGTGATTTGTATAATTTGTATAATTTTCTTGATTTGTATAATTTTCATTTTAACATTGTTCAAAATGAGCCACTGTGTGCAGAGGTAACTTAAAACAGGAACGTTTTTGTGAAATGGACAAATTTAATAATATCCAGCCTTAAAAGTAATTCTGATTATCCTTGCCGTTACCCATTTTCAAATTCTAGTGTGATTTTACTGCTTATTCTTATTATATCTGAAGTAAATAATTTCTATCTCATACTTTAAAAGTGAGGACTGCAAGCCTAGAAATAATTTTTATTTTGCTGGCACTTGTTTTTTTCATAGTTACAAGCCAGTCCTAATGACTGAGATGAAAAATAGACTTGAATTTGAAGTGAGAGATCAAAGACTAATATTTCAGTCTAAATCAAATGCGTTCACAGCTATATATTCCTGGAAAATCAGCTTTCAAAAAGCTTATACTCTAGCTGTTCTTCAGGTATAGTTACGTGATGTATTTAGCAGTGAAGGACCGACGGATCTATCTTCCATCCTGAAAAATGGATTTAAAAATCCTTTTAAAAGCTGAAAGCAATCAAATTAGGTCTAGTCAGATCTGAACTGATCAGACCAAAGATATGTCCGGTCTAATAGCTTGCTCCAAACAGGCTAAAACCAGATGATTTAGACACCTAGCTATGAACTGAACAAGTAAATAGCAGTACATCGCTGGCATGCTTTGGTAACATCCATCAATTTGTATTTTAAGAGCTTCATCTCTGTTTTTGCAGTTGTCACTTAGACAATACCTACCTGAGAGAGAAGACTCCCTAAAGTTTTTTGTTTCTTTGTTATGTAATTTCCTAGAATACTTGGTCATTTTTCAGTAGAAACCAAATCAGTGGTTTTCAGGCAAAAGACTCGGTTTAGTTTTTCTCCAAGAAGATGCTATCCACTGAGGAATCATTTATACCTAGTGACAAACGTAGACGTAACCTTTAAGTTGCAAAGTTTACGGCAGTTAATGAGACTTTAAAACTATCTCCTTCTTAGTTGTCTTTTTATGTTGGGTTTTTTGTTGGAGTTTGGTTTGCTTTTGTTCATAGGAATGTGTTCTGTGGTAGTTGTGCCGGATGGGCTTGTGGCTGTTTGTGTCTAGATTTAGGTTGGAATATATAAAGCCTGTAGCTTGTTCATGAGAATTCCCACTGAATTCAATGGATAAAATGCAGGGGTTTGACTCTGAGAATTAAATTACCCTCATTGTCCTATTTGCCAGTTGCCATTTCATGTTCAAGTCCCTACTGTGGGATACACTGTGACTTTTTAATATTACTGAACTTCTTTAGAACTGCTGTTTGTTCTTTTTGTATTTGGAAAAAGTAATTTTTTTCATATAAGTATGGAGCTAATTAAGGTAATTAATAATACATGGAAGCATATGGAATTAAATTTTGATGAGTCCAGTGGAAGTAAAGAAGTAAGAACTGTTTCACGTAAGTGCTAACAGTCATTAAATAATGTGAATGATTTCATTTGCATGGAAAATTGATAGGGACAACTGTTTTTTTATCTTCGCTCTTCAGTTAGCAGCACGTGTAATTATTTTTCCAAGTACTTAATTTTTGCTTGTTATGTTTTTTTCAGGATGGATTAGATGCTTTGGTATACGACTTAGATTTTCCTGCCTTAAGAAAAAACAAGAACATTGACAACTTCTTAAACAGGTGTAAGTATTTAAAGTTTCATTTATTAAAAAACAGAAGTCTGTAATATCAAAAAGAAAACACCTGTTCTAGCTTTTTAAGAGGCAGCAAGGGATTTGGGGGGCATCAAGTTTTTGGGTGCAAGTTGTTTGAAGAGTCTTATTTATTTATTTCCCACTGAGAACTGACAGCTGCCTACACAGATCTCATCCCCAGCAACTGAATGCCCAGTCTGTTGCTCCTGTAAATGGCCTTGTCTGTAGTGGCACAAAGCCTTTTAAGAGAAGGCCTGTTGTCTCTGTAAGGGCAACTCGCTGGATTCCCATAACTTGTTTTCTCATTTCATGTACTAATATATCATAAGCAATTAACAGTAAAATGACATAATGATGTATGCAATGTCAAGAAATCATATTAAGTATGTGTTCGCTAACAGACTAGAGCGTGTATTTTGTATGCTTTTGGGTTTTTTTAGTATAAAATGTCTCTTAAAACCTTGTACTGCATAGCTGATGCATTCACTTGTGTATGCAGCTGATGTGTCTGCAGAATTCTCTGCATTTACTGTATATTTGTCCACTACCAGATTTCCTGCACATTATACTCTATAATATTTAAAACTAATAAAGTTGATTTTTTAATAGAAATCATAGTTCCGTAATTGTCATAATTAAAAAAAACCAAAATACAAGCAAACAAAACCCAAAAAAGGAATTTAAAAATCAAGCCTTTTCTGAAGGCTGCCAAACTGTTAAATTCTGAAGATTGTGGCAGAAATGCTTGCTGGTTGAAGACTTGCTTCTGACTAAATAGGCAAACCTTGACATTAAACTAATATTATTAGATTTTTACAGGCTTAAGCATCTCAATGGAATTCTGTAATAAATATTTTTTGTGGTAAATATAAAGTAATCTGACTAAAATAATTTTTGTCTTTGCTTCACTGAAATTTATGGTTTTGGTTTTTTTTCGTTTCCAAGGCAGTTTCAAATGGTTTATTGGGTGCAACTGTGAGCTATGACAGTGAATTTATGTTGTTTATTTTACATTATTCTCCATTTGTGTGAGTATGAGCCCACTAGATGTAGCTGATGGCTCACTCGCACCTAAGCAGGTTACTGAAACCCTAAGGTTAAATGTTCTGTTTAACTTTTCACAGTTCAAACTGTATTAATACCATATGCTGAGTTACATGCACATTTTGTATACTCAATTATTTACAGAGAAGGTGTGGTGAAACTTTTGGAGAAAAGAGAAGTTATATTATGCAAAGGAAATACTCATTGCAACAGATAATTTGTATGCACTTTTTATGAGTAGTGAAATCATTAGTGAGTCTCAAAAAGCTTCACTTTTGCAGTTCGGGCTGACTGAAAGAAAACTTCTACACTTACAGCCTGATAATGAGTATCTTTTAGGTATGAATTATATACTGTGTAAGGTGTGACCTGAAGTGATCTGAAGGTGGAGAACAGAACACATTCGTTCCCTTCAAACTCCTTTTAGAACATTAACTTGCAGTGTTTGCTGAAATATGAAAGCAAACTGTGAGTAGTGCCTTAGAGGGAATTGTGAAGTCTAATTTGCCTTGAATTTCTATTAAAAAAAAAAAGACATTTTCATATTTATTTTAGTTTTATTAGAAGACTGTTTAAAATATCTATTTTGCAGTATTAGCTGCCAGGTTTGCACCATTGCTGCAGAAATTTGAAATAAATTTCTAGATGGCAAATAAAGTGGAGTTTGCTTCCTTTATTTTGTAGACTGATTGTCATATGAACCCCTCCTTATCCTCTCTTCACTTCTCTCTAATTTACATTTATATTTGTGGAGCCTCCAAAATCTGCCTCTAATGGCTGAGGTTGTGAAGATGATTTTTGTAAATGTAGAACCTTATTGATTTTCTACCATATAGAATTAAAAGAATGAAGAAATGAGTGTTAAAGGTAGCTGAGAGCCCTGCTTTGCAATGGTGACTCAGTTTGTTTCAAGGCAGTAAGTAAGCTTATACCCAAAGTTCAGGGCAAGTTGGAGAGGGTGGTTTTTTGCCATGGGAGCCACCCCAGCTGTTCATACAGCATAAGCTGGCCGGGTCCTCCACTGGTCCTGGGAGATAAGGAACTGCCTATTTAAGTATATTGCAGCCTGATAAGCCTTGTTTAATAGAACTTAGAATATGGAAGTCAAATTTTCGACACTGTTGTTACTGTAACACACTGGCTGAAGATAACTGAGTGTTGGGTATCTCAAGCAGTAAATTTCAGTTTACAACTGATCACAAGCCTGGCTTACATTATTTTAAAATCTTTAGTTTAGGTTGCTCTTAAGATATATTTTCCTAAATTCTGCTTTGTCCATAGGTAAGGCTTGTGATTGAATACCATTTAAAGGATTCATATAGTGCTCAGCTTTCTTTTGCACCAATATCAGGCTTTTTCTTTCAGAAGTGGTGAACCTCCTCTTGTGAGATTACTAGGCAGGAAGTTAACAGTAGCTAGAAAATTGCTGTCATGAAAATTGCTGCATTTTAGTTCTTTGCAGTCTTGCTTTCCTCCTCTACTGCAGGCCAGTTTTCACCAGGGCAAATATGGCAATGCATTGTTTGTTGGAACTCCTGAATATTTAGAACCTTGTGTAAAAGAATTTGTCAGAATATAGAATTTTGCTATAATTTACTAGAATCTGCCTGTGTTATGCTTGATTGTAAAGGGTTGTCTTTACATTAGACTATAATGCCACAGAGTATTTATTCAAACAAAACTATGTTTGTTCCTCTTGGGATAATAAAATCTTACTGAATTTTTATTATGCATAGGCTGCTTTTGTTTTCGATTGTGGCCTGTGTGGATAGAAATCTAATATTAATTTTCTGTCAACTGCCTCATCATTTTTTAGCATGCGGACTTAAAATATTTTATTTCTCTTCCTTTCTCTTCCTCTGTCCTTACTTCTCTCTAAACTTTGCTTTTAGGCCTAGAATATTATTTTTGAAAATAAAACATCATTGCATAATTTATTTTATTAGAAGCATATCTGTTTTAGTAGAACTTCCTGGCTTTTAGAAATACCGAAGCATGAAGCTTTTCTACGTAGTCTCATGCCAATGTTGACCCACATGGATTAAAATAGACTGTTTTAATCTTTTACCAAATTTGGAATTAGAATATCTGCCCACTGGGAGTTTGTAAATTATTCTAGTTTATAGAATGACAGGTTTATATAAATAATTACAGTGATTCCCACTGCATGTTTTAAATGAAAATCTATTATTTTTTGAATATTAGGAATCATGGAAGTGCAGAAGAGTAAAAGTTTTTTTTTAAGATATTTTTTCAAGTGTCTTGTAGTGTGTTTTCTGATACACTTTCCAAGATTTGTTGCATATTTTTTCAGAAATAGTTTTTTTTATACTGATCAGCTTGCAAGCAGGATCATGCTGGATATTAAATTTTTGCATAGCTTTTTTTCTTTGCAGGTAATTATTTTTAAAGAAATTCCTGAATTAAGATCTCCTGTAATGTAGTTGCACAGTAGAGTAATTGCATTATGTTATGTCAGGTTTTGGTTACTGCGGTCATGAGAATGAGGTCGTGCATTCTGCAGAGAGTTTTTCAATGGGAAGGTAGTTTCTTCGAGCAGCACTTCCAAAAACCATGAAAAATTGAAATTAGATAAATGGGTTTAATTAAGTTGACTGTATATGAAATGTGAATTTTGTTCTATGTAGATAAAGACACAGTAAATAAAATGAGAGATCTGCGCATGAAAGCTGAAGATTATGAAGTGGTGAAGGTGATCGGTAGAGGGGCTTTTGGGGAGGTTCAGTTGGTAAGTTAAGTTTATATTGGTACATTTGAATGTATTCTGTAGTATTTGCTCATAAATCTGTTTCTCAGTGTGATGTTCAGAATATACAGTCTGAAATATTAAAGCCTTTAGCTCAGTGAGATTTTATTTCTTTACATTTCATGGAAGTGTTTTTGAAAATATATTTCTGTTCTGTCCAAGTGCAGAAGTACTTGTTTTGCATTGTAGTCTTTCTTCTCTCTTAAAATGGAATGTGTATTTCTCATAATCAAGAAAATTGGCCTTTACCACTGTTTACATGGACACTTGAAGTCTTAAGGGCGAGAAGAGTTTCTGCCAGTTTAGGGACTACACCGGATTTTTGTGGACATAGTTCTCACACATGAGAGATGTATATTGTTTGTGATAGGTTAGCAGTCAGGCTTGTTCATCCTGCTTTATTTAATTGAGTGCCGATGGGAGAAACTGGATATACAGCAGCAAGTATACACATCTGCTAATGAACTCTGGAAAATGCTTATAGTTTTAACTTTATGGTATTTAACAACACTAACTGCCAATATTTGTCCTTTTAAAGGCACATACATGAAAATTATGTGACTCTTATGCCTATGAACTTCTGTGTTGAATAGTTCTAGCAAGTATTTTAAAAGTAATGCTTTGTCAGATAATGGAATGTAATTATTTTGTGGACCTACAGTATATAATCCTTTATAATAATGGGAAGAATCGTATAAAATGTGTTAAATGGTAAAGCAGGAAAACTAATGTTTTCAGTGATGTTCTTCATGTGTTAATATGGCAAACTGATAAGTTCCATATGTCATATTTGTCTTCACAGGTAAGGCATAAATCCTCAAGGAGAGTGTATGCTATGAAGCTTCTGAGCAAATTTGAGATGATAAAAAGATCAGATTCTGCATTCTTCTGGGAAGAAAGGGATATTATGGCTTTTGCTAATAGTCCCTGGGTTGTTCAGGTAAAGTGATATTCTTTTTAAAATATTGTCATTGTAGAAGGGTTTGGTTGCAACACTATGTGACTTGGAATTACATGTTTTTTGGGGTTTTTGGTGTGCTAGGGAATATGTGACTAACGCTAGGGAATATGTGACTAACACTAGGAATGGTGTACAAAAGGGCAGGTATCGTACTTGCTTCAAACTGTATTTTGTCACAACATTCACGAGACAAACTACTTATTATTAAAACTCTTTGCCAGATACATATTGGTGCATCTGCACTGCAGTAGTTATTTGAGTCATCCAGCATACCAGAAACAATATGCTTAAGACACAGCTCCTGTATATTCTAAATTCTGTGTGCAAAATTTGATTGCAAGTTATGCCTGCTCTGGTTATTTTTTCCTCATTTCAGTGTTGTCACTGACAGTTTTTTGGGAGGGACTGCTGCCTTTGAAGTTCTAAGAAGCACGCCTGAACCAATCATCATGCATTGTGTGTGCACATCAGCTTGTTAATTTAAATTGTTCTTACCCTTAAGCGTATGAATTCTTCTGTTAGGTTGGAATTACATAACCTCATTCAAAATTTACCCAAGTCCAATTGGTAACTGCATTGCTATCTGTCTGGGTGTGATTAAAACTTGGGAATTTCATACAATTTTAAGTAAAGAAAATTCTGCTTGCACTACTCATGTTGAACAGAGGGCTGACAACTTTAAGGGAAATATTTCTATTGTTTAAAATTTAGGCTCATTTTCTACATAATAAATAAATGTCAATAATAGAAAAATGAACATTCAGTGATAATGCAAATAGAACCAGGCAGATGTTTGCAATACAGTAGTTTCATGTTTGCATATGTGCAACTAGCACGTGTCTCATCCCATGAAAAAAGAAACATTTTGTCTTCTTAATATAACGGACATTGTTTGAAATGATCTCAAAATTTATTGTACCAAATTCACTAACCTTAATTTGTAACCAGCATTCTGCTTCTTCCAGGGTAATATAAAGGGATGGAGGATCTGGCTAAAATTTGCTTTAGAGGTTAATTTCTTTTTAGGAGGTCTGCGGAGTTGGTGCAGTAATTGTAGCAAATCTGATACTTTGGAAATCAGTTTGTGCAGAATGCCTTTGATTGCCAGCGAGTAAAATATTAGTAATAACTGAAACATTAAGTGGCTTATTTTATATTTTTGCTTTTTGCAGTTATTTTATGCCTTCCAAGATGACCGTTACCTTTATATGGTGATGGAATACATGCCTGGTGGGGACCTTGTGAATTTAATGAGTAACTACGACGTTCCAGAGAAATGGGCAAGATTTTATACTGCTGAAGTTGTACTTGCATTAGATGCAATTCATTCAATGGGTTTTATACACAGGTGAGAAAGAAAAAGATGTTACATAGGGTTATTTTCTACCTGGTGCTGCCAGAATTACTTCAGTCTAGGCAGTTTTAAAATTCAAGATATTACTTCTTTATTATTATTATTCCATAATTATTCCATCTTACAAATTCAAAAGTTGTTGCCATAAGAAATTGTAGGTCTGAGGTGATGCAGTCAAAGTAAAGGTTTTCAGTGGGCTGATGTTCCTCAGTTTGGGGAGCAGTAAAAAGTTGTCCTACTTTACCAAGAGATAACAAGAACAAAAATGGTATGAGCATGTTGGCCCCAAAATGGTTCTTTTCTTTTGATTAAAAAAAGCTGTGTAGGGAACTTGATCACAGTAGTATCCACTGTTAGGAATTAATTCTCTGCTAGGCATTTGAAGCCTCAGTGACCCATTAAACAAGAATCTGTGAACAATGTGAGGAAAATCTCCCAGCCATATGTTTTCTTGTAACGGACAAGGTGGGAAATTGAGATGCAGAGCAAAGGGACTTGGTTTAGTTTCATATTATATGCTTGCCCTAAAGTGAAATGTAATTGCTTCTCAGATAGGTTGAGAAGTTTTCCTTTTGATATTTGAACTTGTATAGGTTGTTAGCTTTTAATTGTATTAACTAGGAGCAGAAGAATAATTTTTTCAACACAAAATACAGAAAGAATTTGAGTAGTGTGTAGAATACTCTATAGTATATACATTTTCAGTTTGTAATTTGGACACAAGATCACTATTAACGCGTAAGCTTTTGCAAAAAAGGAGACACAAAGCAAACTACTAATCCATTGCTTGAGTAGGATCTAGACCATCATTAATTATGTAGCTATGCTGCATCTAATGGGTAAATTACATGGCTGAATGAACCATTTGTACGTGTGTATTGCAAGCTTTAGAAAGCAGGCATTAGAAGATGCAAGCAGCACAGTGAGTATTTTTTATGAAAATTGAGATTATTTTGACACCAGCAGATTTTTTGGAATTTGTTTTCCCCTGTAGTTAATCTGTTCAACTCTGATGAATGAAAAGGAACTTAGGAAAATGTGGGCGTACTGCTTAATAGGTCAGGGTCCGAGTGACAAAGGGCATGGGAGTGGCTGAGGCTGCTCCCTTTGCCTCAGCCTTCTTTGATAAGGTCTGCTTTCAGACCTCTCGGCTCCCTGTCCCAGGAGCCTAGTGGGACAGGGAGTGAAGTGGTAGAGCTCGGGAGAGGAAAGCACTGTTCTGGCAGAGGAAGATCAAGCAGAGTCCCAGTTGTGCAAACTGGATATGGACGTGTCCAGGGCACAAGGTGGGATGTGCCGTGAGTGGTGAGGGAGCTGGCAAGCAGCCTTGTAGTACTGCTCTCTGTCACCTTGGAAGGTGTGTGGGAATTAGGAGTTTCCTGATGACTGGAAGGAAACAAATGGCACACCTGTCTTGCCCCAAGAAGGGCCAGGAGGAGAGAGTCAGGGAGCTGAAGGCTAGCCAGCTTAAGGGCATTTGAATTAAATTCTCAGGAAACCATTTCCAAGCATGTGGATGGGGAAGGTGATAGTGAAGAGCCTGCACAGAATTATGGAGGGTAATGCATGCCTTCCCAAACCAATTACCTTCTGTGTTGAGATGATGGGCTTCACTGGTGAGGGCAGAGTATGTTGTTTGTCTTGACTTTAGTAAGGCTGTAAATGTAGCAGAGTTAGAAAGGTACAGTTTGGACAGGTAGAACTGTCTAGATACTGTTTGAATAAATCGTGCTGTCCAGCAACAGTCAACTCTGCGATTCCTCAGAGATTTGATACTGGGTAGCAGCACTGTGCCTCCGTTCACAACATGAACAGTGTTCAGGCAAGACAGAAAGCATTAGTCACCAGCTGCCCAGCAGGACTTTACAAAAAAGGTGCAGCAAGACCTGAAGTTGCATGCCGAAAAGAAAGGCAATGGATGCATGACACAAGTTGCAGCAAGGGAATATCTGGCTATTCATTAGGAGTTGTTTTTTCCACGATGAGGGAGGTCAAACAGTAGATGAGAGCCGTGGAGAGGTTATGGAATCTCCATCCTCAAAAAAAAAAAAAAAAA
>VZRN01003762.1:339786-390644 GCA_013397935.1 Dasyornis broadbenti | reverse complement strand
CAAAAAAAAAAAAAAAAAAAAAAGTCAAAACTTGCCTGGATTTCACCCTGAGTAACCTAATGCAACTTTGAAGTTGAATCTAACTTTGTAGCTATACTTTGATCAGGCAGCTGAGAGTCTTACAAAAATCCCTCCCATCCTAAATTATTCTGTGAGTGTACTGGTACATTTACGCTACATTTCATCTGACAGTTATGGCCAGAGTTCTCCTTTGAGGTCTCCGAAATATGCTTTATCCTGAAATTTGTGTTAAGCTATCTTGATGATTGTTTCTTACTGCTATTCTGCTTCAGTATATTCAATAGCATCAACATGCTTCACTTTACCAGTTACTTTGTGAAAAATTCTATAGTGAAAGTACTTTGTGGAAAATGGTACAAGGTAGTACTCCTCTTGAGTCATGTATTTGTTCACAATAATAGAATTTTGAAAATGACATCCTGTTGTTCCCTTGAAATAGAAGTGGTACAGAGAAGAAGCTATGTTTTCAGTGTCTGCTTGACATAAACATTGAGTGTCTTTAAAGAACTTGAGGTTCAAGATTAGTGTCCAGATCTATTAAATTGATGACTTAAGGCTGTATTCTCACATGTAATCTACTTTTTAAAAATGTTGTAGTCTAGCAGTCTGTATTGGTCATGGTGCTTAGAGAAAGCAGAAAACAATGGAGACAATAATGGTGCTTTAATCATGCAACGTTGCATCGGAAAAGCAGTTGAGTTCCATTGTTTTTGTAAGTTAAATTGATTAAATTGATTTTTTGCTTTCTAAAATACGTATTTTTCTTCTTTCAGGGATGTGAAGCCTGATAATATGCTGCTAGATAAAGCTGGTCATTTAAAATTAGCAGATTTTGGTACTTGTATGAAGATGAACAAGGTAAACATATGTTTGTAATTTCACTTTTTTGTTTGTGAAAGGAAAACATACTTAAAAGTGAAAAGATACTGAAAAGTTTTAAGCTAGATGAGAAGAGTGTAAAGTTCCACTCTGTTCCCTGACTATTCTTCATGGTCTAGTGAAAGGAACTAGATGATGTTTAAGGTCCCTTCCAGCCGAAATCCTTCTGTGATTCTGTGGTTCATCCATCTTATTCAGTGACAATGCGAAGTGCAGAAATGGTTTTTCAAGTACTATTTTCTAGAGAAACTTTCTGAAGTCAAGCCTTTGGTTGTCTCTAAATGCTCAGGGTTATTTTTTTTAAGTATTTTTGTATGAAAAGCTAGTGCAAAGAAATGAGATGATTTTTACGTAGTGTGCCAGAAATCAAAGAATCAAAACTGCCGTGCCAATTGCTGAATACCAGTTGTGCTTAATAGCCATTGCTGACATAGCACAAGGGCAAATCTGAAGGAAACAGGTGCCATAGAATTATTTGTTTTTTAAAAAATATATCCTGAGGTAATTAAAAAAAAGTGTTTTACAATAATATTTCAAGTAATGTGAAGCACTGTTGTTCCCTACACAAAACTGACTGGTGTGTGTCAGCCTGCACATATATTTGAGGTAAACATATCATAGAAATCTGAAACATGTGGTACTTAGTAGAGTTGGTGTAATATATACAATATGTTCTCATCATATTCCAGGAGATTTGCATAAATTGCTGTACTTAGCTCCTGAATAAAAGGCACCGATGAAAACCAAGTGCAGGTTACATGTACAAATCCTAGTAGTCTTAAGCCTAGTCTTGGTTTCTCTAGTCTTTTGAAAGAGAAAGGTTACTCTCTAGAAGAAAAGCTGCTCAGCATAGGAGCTTAATTTAGGATTTGCTGCACATGCAACACTAGATTAATATTTGTTTTATTTACTTAATTATATATTTTTATGCAATTCTTTCTACTGATTCATTTTTAGGAATGGCATAGGATTATTTCAGAAGTGCCTGAGTGGCACTGGAAAAGGGTGTGTGGTTGCGGCTTCAGCATTCTGGATGACAGCTCCAGTGTGACTGATCTCAGTTCTGCCAGCCCTTTCTCAGAGGTGTGAGGAACATCAAATGTTCTTCTTACCTGTTTTGAAGTCTCTCTACTTAGATTTTCAAAGCCATATCTACCTTTAGTCTTCCTAGTATTCAGTATATTGGGTCAGAGGCCAAAAACTTGCAGTACAGCTGTTCCTGTTATCAAAATCCCTGATGTTGACCTATTTATGCTAACAGAGGAACTTTCACTGTTTACAGTACATCCTGTCAGCAAATTACACATTTATACTGGCATGAGGGGCTCTGTGGTGTGTGCAGGGCCTACATGCAATTCTGATTACTTCTTGGATACTAACTGAGGTTTTTAAAGTAACTTTCATTGTGTTTGATGAATCTAGTACTTTGTTCTGGCTTTACCAGCTTAGACATTAAAAATCGAAAAAATCCATTTAAAAAAGAATGTTGACAAAATTTGGTGAGGATCTGTTGATGTTGTTTAGGCTGCATAAACTCATGGAGCTTACTGGCAATTTTGGATCTTATATTTGGGCCTGGCTATTTTCTTCTTCTTTTTAGGAAGGAATGGTACGATGTGACACAGCTGTGGGAACACCAGACTACATCTCTCCTGAAGTATTGAAGTCCCAGGGAGGGGATGGTTACTATGGGCGAGAATGCGACTGGTGGTCGGTTGGAGTCTTCTTGTATGAGATGCTTGTAGGTGAGTAGTAGGATCATCAGAATTGACTACACTACTTAACTAGACTCCCATGTTAAAATCACTCTTGTTTTCAACATTATTACTCTTCTGGCATAAGCTGTGGTTTACAGATCCTGGCATTTACAGAATATATTTTAGAAAAATTTTGCCACAGTTCTCAAACATTTGTCCTTGTCTCTTGTTCACTTGGTTGCATACATTGTTATATACTTAATTCAAATATTGCAAATCAAATCTACAATAATTTTAATCTGCTTTTTAATGTTTGTGGTTCGGCTTTTTCAGGCGATACACCTTTTTATGCAGATTCTTTGGTTGGAACATACAGTAAGATTATGAATCATAAGAACTCCCTTACTTTCCCTGATGACAATGACATTTCTAAAGAAGCTAAAAACCTTATTTGTGCCTTTTTAACAGATAGGTAAGATTTATGTTTTACTCATAACAAAAGTAAGCCTTCATTAAGAGTATTTCTCATCATGTTGAGAGAAAATATATATTTGTTTTGTGTGCATTTTCAAACTGCACAGGAGAAGTGAAATACTTATTGCCTGGGCATGAATGCAGTGTAACAACTTGGCAGTTGCATGAGCTGCCCATGATGGTGGAAACAGAAGCAGCAGAGCTTCTTATAAACAAAAGTTAAAACCAGGCTGTGTTCTGAAATGTAGCTGCTGTGCTCATACAGATATCTTCTTATGACAACTTTTGAATGATGTCTGCTTTTAACCATAGCTTGAGAGGTGTTTTATTGTCTTTGTTGTTAGATGATGCTTTAAAATGAGTCTTTCCTTCAGAATAATTTATGGACTCTGACACGTTTAACCAAAACACTCTTTAACAGGGAAGTGAGGCTAGGACGAAATGGTGTAGAAGAAATTAAACGGCACCTTTTCTTCAAAAATGATCAGTGGGCTTGGGAAACGCTCAGAGACAGTAAGTATAGTGCTTTTCTCAGAAATAGTGGTCTGGCTTACTCATGTATCATGTTAGCAAAAGGACTGGTGTATTTTATTTAAAGGAGTTTAAAGTTTTACTTACTCTGTACCAAGCAAAGATTTCTTAGTGACTTGAATAATATAATGATTATTATCATACTGTTTTGCATTTTTTCTAGCTGTAGCACCAGTTGTGCCTGACTTAAGTAGTGACATTGACACTAGTAATTTTGATGATCTGGAAGAAGACAAAGGAGAGGAAGAAACATTTCCCATACCAAAAGCATTTGTAGGCAACCAGCTTCCTTTTGTAGGATTTACATACTACAGCAACCGTCGGTACGTATGCAGAAGCAAGCCAAGGGTGTGTTTTTTGTTGGCACTGTTTCTGACTCTTATCAACCAGTATTTAGATATAAGTCTGTTCAGATACTTATTAATGATTCAGAATACTAAAAATTATACTCTTAATACTTCCATAATGATATCCACTACTGCTAGGCATCATTACCTTAAAATATCACACCGTATTGTTGAATGTCCTATTCTGCGTTGAGAAGGTTATATAGTGATGCTGCAGAAGCCAAGCAAGAAAAACTCACCGTTGCCACTACTAGGCAGAGCTGCCTGCAGAGGCTGAATTATGTATGTAGAGTCATGAATCAGGTTTTTGAAAGTCCAGTTGTTTTACTGCAAATTACTGTCCCTGAGCTGTGTATGAAGTTTCCATGCTTTACATCAGTGTTTTAGTGTGTGGTAAATTAAATCTTGGCTTACTAGAAATATTTCCTACTTGCCTGCTTTCTGCTTCATAATTTTTCTTTTTTTTAAGTACACATCCACTACAGAGTAAGATTGTGATGCTTTATGGTTTTCACTTACTGCTTAAAGGACTTCTAAATTACATCAGTTAAAATTGTATTAATTCATGCTTTCAACAGTCATTATTATTGTAGGCCCTATGGATAGCTACATCTACATTCAAAAATCTCAGTAACTTTTTATTACTTGTAAAGCTGCTTTTATTTGTGGTGTCACTCAGGCTTAAAATGGGCTAAAACTTCTAGTAGAACTGTCAGATAGAGACTATAAGTTTTAATAGCATTTCTGGATAGGAAAATCTTAAAGGAAATAAATCTGGTTTTTGTCCTTGCATTGAAGAGGAAACGCTTTTCCAAGCCTGTGGTGAAATTCTTTCCATCTCTGCAAAGAGTTGGATTTGTTGTTACTTTTTGCCATAATAAGGTGTAGAAGGATTGCAGGCTTTCCATACACTTTGGGTGAGTTCAGCAGTTCCAGAGTTTCACCTACTGTTCTCACTTTAGTCTGTAATTTTAAAAGGTTTAAATTTAATTTTTTAAAAATATAAAAATTTTTATTTTTGCCTTGCAGTAATATTTTGGACTATATTATCAAGAAATAGTATATTATGAGCTTGTTAATAACAGAATTTCTTCTCTCCCCATCTTCATTTTTGGGGCACAGTATCAGGAATTTAGAGAACTAAGTGGCTGTGTTCCTGCTGTCATTGAAGAGCTCTACTGCTAATACTATCATAACTTTGTAGGCTTAAAAGTACTATAATGTTGGCCTAGAATTGAATTTTGTCCTGTACTATTCTGCTGTGTGATTGTCTTGAAAAATCTGAAATGACCATTCATACTTGCTAAACCTGTAATCCTAACTTTTGTTTTCTTTTTGTACTGAAAATAGTTCAAGCATTAAAAATATATATACATATATGTATATCTTCGGACACTTTAACACAGATTTTTGGAACACCAGCTGAGAATGCTTTGCAGCCGTATCTGGCTTGTGAGTTCTCTTCTAGATTGTGATGGAGCTGGTGCTGTGCCTGTCGAAGTATCACATTCTCACTGCTCAACAGCCCTGGTGTGCAAAGTATGGTGGCTTCTTGTACTCAAGATAGCAAGCCTGTTTCTGCAGCAAACTGTTTAATTTCCTCTTTGTCATTTGATTGTCTGAAAGCTGGCTTGATGTTTAATTTGACCATGGTTTGGAGATGCCTTTGATTTTACTCTGCTTGATCTTTTGGAAAGGTTTTTTAATCTGAAAATATCCATGTGAAACAAAAAGAGGATGTGTCCGTCTTTCTCAGTTTCTGTGTTGGAGAGCTTTTCCTCACATAATCTGATGCATTTAATAGATGCTTTATGTCTCTTTAGATCAGTTATCAGGCCAAGAATATCACATCAAATACCAAAGGAATTTGAAAACAGTAATTTGTATTTATTTACCTGACTCTTCAGAATCATCACAACTAGAAATTTATGGTATTTTTAGAAAACACTTATGTAAAATAAGAACATTGGCTTCAGGGCAAAGTTTTTGTGTGTGGAACTCTCAGTAACTTTGTTGAAAGTTACACAATCTCTGCAGAGTTTGCTTCGTTACTGCTACTTGCTGCATAAGTGCCTGAGTAAATATTTATGGGATGGAAGCCAATGAGAGTGTTGTAACCAAGGAAAGCAAAGATTTTTTTTTTTAAATGGTTATTAAAAAAATTAAAAAAAAGTAGTTGTATTAGTATTTGGCAGAAATCCTTTTTTTCTGGAGGCCTTCTACTGCAGCTTTCTACTTTAACTTTTACAATGAATTGAGTTTTTCAATTAAATGTGCTTAAATCTGATTATATTACTATTTGATTATCCACATTTTGGAGCAATAAATCTGGGAGTTATGTTTTAGGATGACTGTATGATCTTACTTTTTTTCATAATCTTGCCTTTAAACAACTCTTCTGATATAACTTTAAAAATGTTTTTGCAGGTATTTAGGTGTCCCTGCAGAAAATTCAAATGATAACAGAACAGGCTCCAGTGTGGACAAAAGTGTGGTATGTCTTCATCTTTATTGTATCCTAATAAAGAATCTACTGCATATATAGGCATAAACTGTTTGAGTTTATGCCTATACAAACTGAGAAATGTCTCAGATTATTTTAGTGTTTGGGATATGAGAAATCAATACATAATTTTTAGCTCTTTAGTATGGCGTCCCTAATAAAATTATTGGAAAAGCAGAATTTCTCTTCTTCATATAACACTGGTTTTCCTGAATTGAATAAAGTAGCTAAAACTCTTTTTGTGGAACAGGATTCACAATTTTTATCTTTAGAAATATCAAAATGCTTGTGCAGTGTTTTTAGAGTGCCTTATTGATTCTGGGTTCTTTGTGGCAACCATGGAGTCTGGACTTTCAGTGAACTAAGTGAGAAGTGGAAGAACATGTACCAAGCCTGGGCGTTCTGCTCCTTTGCAAGCGCCTTCTCCAACGAGTAGTTGGAGTTGGGGCACTGAGTATCTGCATTTCTAGAGCAGTTCACCTAGCAAGAAAAGGTCAGGAATTCTTTCAGTTACTTATTCCCAAGCATCTTGGCAGTCAGATTTCCAGGAAGATACGCTAACGTATTTGCGACTTGGTTGAACGCTTGGATTCCGTGTAAGTTCTGATATAAATCAAGGTATTCCCTTATAATGGCTTGATATTTTACAAATTACATTCTTTTCAGAAGAAAACATGGTCAAAAAATTGATAATTAACTCTGAAAGAAATCTAGGCTTTGACTATGATTTGCTTTGTTAGTATTTTGTTCTGTTTTCTGTTAAGAGTAGAAAATATATTGATCTGTGTTCCCTTTTCTGTTAAACTGGCAATATAAAGGTTTAATGACACATGGCACTACCCAGAGAAAATTTGTACAGGGCAGGGGAACTGATCATGTCCCTTATTGGGCAACTGAATTTAATAATTGAAATATCTTGATTCTTTATATATACTGATATGTTTGATATATTTTCTTTTCCTCATAAGCATTTAACTGTTGGTACAGTAAAATTTAAAAACAGAGCCAGACTTTCAAATATTTGAAAGTGCTTAAAACTGTGTGCCAGCTTTTGGTTGACTTTGAAGAGAGTTACTGAATGGACTTGGCATACTCAGTGGAATACTACTCAGTGTGTAGTTAAAGAACCCTCAGTTGTACTGTCCGTATTGTCAGATACATTCGAATGTCCTGTGATTTTAGCAGTTTTGGGAGGTGAAGGTCTAGAAGGATTTGAGTGATATAGGAAGGTTTAAATAAATGTGAAGTCTTTACTACAGAGTATTTTTACCCCACAATTCTTTCTCGGCTGTTTTTCTTTCATTACATGCTGCAATGAAAATGGTAATGTTGACACATGGTTAGCACATTAATCAGTTCTGGAACTATAACACAAGATGTTACCTGGTCTCCCTGCATTTTGACGTACCAAATGTCTTCTGGGAGAGATAGGAGTGCCACAAATTTCCAAGAAATTAATTGTTTTGGAAGTGTATAAAACTTCACAGAATTAGGCCATGATGTTGTGCAAAAGTAGAATTCAGTGTCCTTTTGTTGAATATCAAACCTCTTTGAAGGTCTGACTGCTTGTGCTGCCATAACCACCTGTAAACAGTTTAGATTTTAAGAAAAAGGAGATTAATGGGTTGTTTTGCACTGGATCTTAGGTTTTCTTCATTGTTCAGGGTACAGAACCAGACTCACTATGCTGTAGTGATTAAGAAAAAAGAAAAAAAAAAAAGTATGACAGTTACAGAGGGATTTTTCTTGACTTCTCTGCTGCAGACAGGCTTTTTTCTAAGTCCTTTCCTCCCCTGCGTTCTACTCAAAATGGAAACCGAGAACAAACTAAAACTTAAAGGAGTGCTTTTATACTGAGTTAATTGTAACTCAGGATTTTCTTGAGGTATTCTTTAGTTTATTGATAGCAGATTGTGCAGAACTTTGTCCGGAAGCCTGTTGTCTCCTACTGATATAATTAGATTGCTCAGCGAGCTCATATGGGTCCCCTGGGGTACAGCCTGATGTGAGAACATCCAGAGACAGAGAGACGCAAGAGGATGTGATAGCGGTCCAAGCTAGTAGGAGTCAGTACAGAAATGCCTCAGTTACCAGATGTCCTTTGTAGACCCATTTCTCGTCTATCCCATTTACTTCCTCTGTGCACCCCATCTGGAAGGGCTATAACATGAGTAAAAAGAAGAGGAAGAGCAATTACATGGAAACTTTGTTATAATCTGTTTTGGGGCATTTTCTGTGGTCCTTTCTTATTTAAGTGAGAGCCTTTAAATGGTCTTGCTTCTTGCTTTACTTCTCAGTGGTTCGTACCAAGGAGATAAATGCATTGTGTAGTGGTCCTCCCTTTTTCCTCGAAGTTTAGATTTAAAGGCTATCTCTTCTTTTTAACTACAGCTATTGTCTGATCTAGATATTATGTTCTATGTCACACCATTAATTTGTTTTCCAGACCTGCTATGTTAAGTGCTGAAATGTCTAATTTTTGGAGTTTTTTTAGATTTTGGAGTTAAAACAAGAAACAAGAAAGCAAAGGATCCAGAACCACTTGAATATGTTGAAGAGTCTAGATTAAGAATGTAGTGCTCCTCTATGCTGTTCCAAGAGCATTGAGGGAAATGTGGGAAAACTAAATAGGCTGAAATCCTGACGGTATCAGTGGAAAGGTTTATAATGAATCAGCATGAGGTTGACTTAATGAGCTACTTCAAAGCTGACACCATCATGTTAACTGAGGATTTTGATGTTGGAATGGGATTATGGTGCCTAGAGATTAGGTAGAAAGTAGGTATTTTGAGAGTACATGAAAAGAATGAATTTTTGAGTTTATCCTGCTGGCAAACAGTACATGCTATGCAGTAATAGGCTCTAATAATATCTGAAGTTTGTTACTGTTTTTCAAACCTTAGTAAAGTTCTAGCTGTAAAAATGATCTCTGACTAAATAGATGGTAAGATCATTTTCTCCCCATTGCTAATAACTGGCAGGCCTGGTTCTGCTTCCTGAACTTGTTGGGAGCTTGAAGATGCATTGCAAAATACATGTGGTGGTTCATGCAAGAAGAAGAAATTTTGAGACTAACAAAAGTGCTTTCTTATATCTTTGCAATAAGATCTTTAGTCAGATTCTGAAGATATGTAAAACAAGGAGGATTTGATTTAGCTTAGTGAATTTTGAAGATATCTTAATATTTTATGTGCATGCAAATGAAAAAATTGTGTTACTTCTTGTAATTAAACTTCTTGTGGGGCAAGGGGAAAGGGACACACATCACATTTTAATAAGGTAAAATGTGTTATTTTGGTAGAAGAGAGTAAGCTGTGATCCAATAGAAGCAGAATTGAATATTATTAAATACTTTTTACAAGTTTCTAAATTTAATGCATATTCTTTCATGTACAAATATATACTTAAAGCTGGAAAATATGCAGAAGATGATATATGACTTAGAAGAACAGCTACATAATGAAATGCAGTTGAAAGATGAAATGGAGCAAAAGTGCAGGTGAGACTCTGAATTTCAATTGTTTACATAATTTAAATACATCTAACACTGCAGTTCTGAGTTACTGCTTTAGGGATTACCAGGATAACACTAAGAATGCTATTGTAGTTCTCCAAGGGAGTTCCGGGTACAGGTTTCAGTAATTCTAAAATTTTCTTGAGAGTAGTATAAAGAAAATGTTTTCTTTTCATTGACACCCATGTAACACATGTTCTTTTTGAACACTTAAGTGTTTGAGTTTACCTGATATTATCTCTGTGTTCAGATGTTTTATTGGACTGAGGTACACACTCATCATGCTGATTTTTTTTTGAAAATGTGAGATTCTGTATATATGGCAGATACTGGATTATTAAAATTAATTAGCTGTTTTATTAATTAAATACAGGGTTCTTGTTGGAAAACCACTTTTTTTTTCTATGAGTGCCATATAAGAACAACTATTTGCTTTCTGAAGTCCTGTTTCTACCATGTTGAAGAAGCAGCTGCGTGAGAATTTGTGTTTTCTTGCAGCTACACTTATGAACAAACAGTTGAGTTTCTTCTTTTCTGATAATCAGATATTTTTATTTAGATTCATGCAAACTAAATCCCCTTCAGTTCGCTTTTCCTTTGAAGTCTTTTTTTGAAGGACTAAATAGTGCCAGGAAGGCAACACCAGGTACCGGAAGATACAGGAAGAATTTAGGCTTGTGAGTTAAGACCATAGTGTGTAACTGCACAAGCTACTTAGGTGTAAACTGCTAACCGAAGTGGTCTGGTGGGATTTAGGCAGTGCGACATTGTTGCATACTTAAACACAAGCTCCCTGTTGGCACGTTCTGATTGTTCTGCACAAGCAGGACGTACACTCTTGAAGGGTATTCAGTAGCGGTCTTCCTGCAGTACTACTGAAGTTGTCAGAGCATACCTGTGTCTTCTGGTGTCATACCATTCACTGCAGAGTTAGTAGATAGGATACATTGCTGTAACTGCCCCATTTTTGTACCTGCCAGGTAGCCTTGTCTGGCTTCTTTTTGTTGCCTCTTTGAAGAAGGATAGCTGCCTGCAAAAATGCAGTGGATGTGTCAATATTATTGCCAGTTAAATGAAGCTTTACTGTGTGTTTAGCCTCACTGTCTCTATAGTCCAATGTTCTAATACATTGCTTCAACAGAGAGACTTTCAAATAATATGATTCAGATACTTTTATCTGTAGCAGCAAGCTGTCTACTGTGGAATTAATGAACTATTTTAGATATTTGGAAGTCGCAACAAGAGGAAATTTTAGCAGCTTTCCAGGGTATTCTAATCTTAAGGATAATCTGTTGCATATGCTGTTTTTATATTTGCAGATTAGGGGTTAAATTTTGGCACCTAAAGTTTTGCATATTTCATCTACAACACAGTTGATAAATATTTAATGTTATATTTTACAAATTATTTCTGAAGATTGATTGTCTTCTTCAATTTTAAATGTTCATTACAAAACAGCATTAGTCAAAATATAAATGTTCACTTTAGTAATGGTCACAAATTATTTCACTAGAAAAACAGTATATATAATGTATCTATTAAATGGTCTTGTTTTATTTTTAGATCTTCAAACATAAAGCTAGACAAGATAATGAAGGAACTGGATGAAGAGGTAATTTTTTTTCCTCACTGAAGGTGCCTTAATTGGGTAAAGAGTGGAGTTAGGAATAGTACTTTCATGATCCTAAGATGCTTTTTCTGTGACTAAAAAAATTGTTGTGTGTTCAAGTTTGAGACCAAGCGATCATATTTCAGTACATAGCGTTGGGAAATACATTTTTATTTGTACAATTTTGAAAAATTTTTCTTTCTGTAAGTTATACTGATTTCTATTTCCTCTGCGAAATATTTTACTTAGTCTACTCATTGCAAGTAATTGATTTTGATAAACTGCAGTTTATCAATATCAATTACCACAAAAACATGGATGATTTTCTGTTGCATTCTTCTGTTGTCTCTTAATAATAATTGTAGTAGTTACTTTAGATATAATCATACTAACAACAATGTTTTAGTAATTTTATAAATTTGTCATGTAGATGTTAAAAAAGCCATCATTTCTGAAAACCTTTCCAAGGAAGCCAGAAATTCATTCATTCAAAACAAAGCATCAGTTTCCTTGTTTAGTTAGTTGCAGAGATACTGGTTTAGGGATCATTTCTTAAAATGTAAGTATAAAATACCAATTCTTTGAATTTCAGGGAAATCAGAGAAAGAACTTGGAGACAACAGTGTCTCAGATTGAGAAGGAAAAGATGGTATTACAACATAAGATAAATGAGTACCAAAGAAAATTTGAACAAGAGAATGAAAAAAGACGTAATGTGGAAAATGAAGGTATGCAATATTGTCTGAGCATTGACACTGATGAGGCATAGGTTGTGTTTTGGGGAATAATTTATTATCATAGTATCTTCAGTGCTATGCAACTTTAAAGAAAAGGGATCTTTTCAAATAATGATCACAGATTTTGAGTTTATTTCTATTTAAAAACAATTGCTTATTCTTATTTTCAAATTCTGTTCTCTGCACTGTGCATTGTTGGTCTGCAAGCACAAAATTTGACCTAAACGTATATATAAGAAACAAGAAGTCAACAAAAGACCTATTAATGCAAAAAATACTTTTGAGCATATTTGTGTTAAAGACAAGAACAAAGCACTAAGGGTTTTTTTAATACGCTGTATTAATGGTGCAATTTCTCTTTAGTGTCCACACTAAAAGATCAGATGGAAGACTTGAAAAAAATCAGTCAGCATTCACAAATTTCAAATGAGAAGATAACACAGTTACAAAAACAAGTATGTTTGTATTCCTCGTCTTCATTATTTCTTAGATTTGAGCATTGAAACATAGCAAAACTGGTTCCATAATCTTTACATTTGAGAATCTTGTCTGGTTTATTTTAACAGCTAGAAGAAGCAAATGATTTGCTGAGGACGGAATCTGACACAGCTGCAAGACTGAGAAAGGGTAACACAGAAATGAGCAAGTCATTAAGTCAGGTAGAATCACTGAACAGAGAACTGCAGGAAAGGTGCAGAGTCCTGGAAAGCACAAAACTTCAGGTGGAGAAAGATTATTACCAACTACAAGCAGCTTTGGAGTCAGAACGAAGAGACAGAAGTCATGGATCTGAAATTATTGGAGAACTACAGGGTAATTATTCTGTATTTATACTTTACCGAAATAAGATGTGATAACCGTACTTTATTAAGTGAAGTACAGTTAGATAATGGGAGGAAAGCCAACCTGCAAACAAAGTGTGACTGAACAATTTCTGAAGATTGGATCTGGCTTCCTGATCATGTTGAGCAGCTCTTGGGAAGGAGAGAGAATATCAAAATCAAAGAGTGTCTAACACTGTGAGTCTGGGGCTGCCCTGACTAAAAGTCTGAGTCCGGTGGTGCAAAAATACAAAGAGCTGATATAGTGGTAGAGAAGATGCCACGCTGTCTTAGTGCCTTGTGTAGTTACCAAGTTGACATATCCTGCACTTTCTTTTCTTTCATTTGTGGAGAAAGCTATTTTTTTGTTCAATTGCATTTGTTTTCTTTTATGATGATTCTGCATTACTTTATAAGCAAGGTGAAAAGCACAGTAAGGGATGCAGATGTGGAATCTCTTTTTTCAGGATGCTTGAAACTTTCTATCATTTGTACTGATTCTTCATACCAGAAACTATTCAGATGCATTAGTTCATGCCTGTGCAAATGGACCCTGACTCCTAACTTGTCGTTTAGCACCATCCCTCTGCAGTATTGAGTTTCCATGAGGTGCAGCCTTTTGATGAGGACTCTTCCTTTCCCTACTAAAAGGGAGCTTACAAGACAGAGACTTTCTACTAGGGCCTGTAGCGACAGGACAAGGGGCAATGGTTTTAAATTGAAAGAGAGTAGATTTACATTAGATATAGGAAGAAATTTTTTACAATAAGGATGGTGAGACTCTGGGACAGGTTGCTCAAAGAAGCTCTTGTTGCCTTGTTCCTGGAAGTGTTTCAGGCTAGGTTGGATGTGGCTTTGAGCATCGTGGCCTAGTGAAAGATGTCCCTTCATGTGGCAGGGAGGTTGGACTAGATGGTTTTCAGAGTTTCCTTCCAAACCAAGTGATTCTACTTAGTATTTAGTATAAAGTTCCAATGCCACACAGGAGTAGATGCTGTGGGTTTGACGAATAGTTCCTTTTTCCATAGCATAGCACTTAAAATCATAGAATGGTTTAGGTTGAAAAAGACCTCTAAGATCATTCAGTCCAACTGTTAACCCAGAACTGCCAAATCCATCACTAAACCATGTCCCCAAGTGCACACATCTTTTGAACACTTCCAGAGATGGTGGTCCCACCTTTTCCATGGGGAGCCTGTTCCAGTGCCTGTCTTTCTCACGATTTGAGCTTAGGTGAATACATGTTGGGTTAGTACTCATAAATCTGTTTGAGACTGACTTTCTGTGTAATGTGCCTTATCTACACATTAGTGAAGTTAGCATCAGGAAAGATGCTTGTTCCATAACATACCAGAACTCGGGTTAATGAAAGAAATGTTGAATACTAGATATTGGAAGTGATGGAAGGCAGGAACCATTTTTGCATGATTGGTTTTTGTGAATTGTTACTGATGATGTGCATAAAGGGTGTCTAAAAAGGTCAATTTCTTCTAGAATGTACAGCATTTGCATAGCTGAAAAATTTGAAATGTTTGAAATATTTTATGGGCCCAGAAATCAATAAAAGTTGCAAAGTCAATTGATCTAAGTAAAGTAACTAATATTGAGTGGTATTTAATTTTTTTGTGGCAGTTCGGATTACGACTTTACAAGAAGAAGTAAAAAACATTAAAAACAATCTTGAAAGAGTAGAAGCAGAAAGAAAACAAGTACAGGATATGCTTAATCATTCAGAAAAGGTATGGTGAAATGATGAGGCTGATGCTCATTGTCAACTTTTGACTGTATTTTCAAATATTATTTATTGATGTTTCCAAGTCCAGTGTTACTGCTCTAAATCAGTCTTGTGTTTAAATTATTAACTAAGTACTGCTAATTTACAGTCTCGTCAGGATGGTATCACAAGTCCTCAGGTAGTTCTTACTTGTAGCATTGGGCATAAAAATTGTGTTTGTCATTCACTGTCACTGATTCAAGGATCCAGCCCTACTGCCAGTATCAAGGAATCTTTTTCTGCCTGCCTAGCTGTGACTGCAAAGACTTGCCTCTGAAGATCTATGAACTTCTCAAAAATCTGATTTTTTTTTTTTTTTTCCCCCCTACTTTTACTGGATTTTAATTTGACTGGATCAGCACCAGGCAGGCCTTTTGATTAACTTTGGTACTGAATTCTTTTCTGTCCTTAGTTGTTCTAAGTTGTTGATATGTGAAGCATCTATTCAAAAGCAAGTCCTTGTCTCTCAAAGCACATCTCCAGTCCTTGTTTGATGAATTACTGTTAATGACTGTCAATCATAGCAGTGAAATAACACAATTCCATCTAGGTAACAATAATTCAGATTCCTCTGTGCTGTAGGGTGTCAGTTCATTAGTTGTATGTTTCCAATTTAGGTGATTACTCATTATTCAAACTGAGAAGTTTCCATTATCTTACAAATTCAGACTACTGAGAAAAAGTTAATTAAGTTTTCTCCAGAGCGCTTAGTACAGTTTTCATCTGTTACCATTCTTTATTAAGTGTGGAAAATAATATTCATAATCTCTTCATAGCAGAAAGTTAATACTGGAAAAGGGAGTAAAAATGTGATTCCCTCAGGTATTAGAGAAATCTGGTGATTTTTTTCGTTATGTTTAGGAAAAGAATAATTTAGAGATAGATTTGAACTACAAGCTGAAATCCTTACAAGACCGGTTAGAACAGGAAGTCAATGAGCACAAAGTGACTAAAGCACGGTTAACTGACAAACACCAGTCAATAGAGGAGGCAAGATCAGCTGCAATGTGTGGTAAGTGTTTCCTGCGAGTTTCAGGTAAATACATAATAAAAAGTGTTTTGATTATGATATTTTAATAAACATTGTCTTTCAATGTAGTCTTTGTGTTTGTCTTTAAGTGTTTAATCCCTTGTGTAAAGAAAATGCATATCGAAATCTTAAAACATGAAAACTACACATTTTAAAGTATTTTCTCTAAGAGATGTCTTAGAGCATTCATTCCTGCGTAACTGCATTAAAAATACCAGTGTTGTATTAGGCTTGTCTGAACTGAAGTGAGACATCTCATTTATAGATGGATATCCATAAATCAAAGATGTGTCTTGATCTCTTAATTGAATATGTCAGGTTTTCTCTGTGAAGGTAATCAGTACCTAAATGTGGTTTTTAGAGTTAACATAAATGGTAGCATTTCTTTTGTTTTGCTATACTATCCATTCACAGAAATGAAATTTTGCCTTATTTGTAATCAAGAATCTACGTTTTTTTATTTCTTTCACTATTTATCTTTCAGTTGTCATGATAATATTCCACTGCTTTGAATGCAGATTGGAATTACATTTCTTTTTTAGTGTTCCTTGCAATAATGCCAGGATCTTTTTACTTAGTAATCAGTCCATCAAATAGCAGGAGAGCTTAAATAGCTGAACAAAAGGGTTTGAAAAGTATTAGGATATTTAAGACTGTTTCTACAAATGTATGCTTGCAAGTGCTACATACTAATTTTTGTTGCTTTTCTTTCCTTAATCTTTTTTGAGAAATGGAAAAAAAGATAAGGGAAGAACGGGCAGCAAGAGAAAAGGCAGAAAATCGAATAGTTCAAACTGAAAAACAGTGTTCCATGTTGGACTTTGACCTGAAGCAATCTCAGCAGAAACTAGAACACCTTCTTCAGCAAAAGGAGAGACTGGAAGATGAAGTAAGTAAAATGTTCATCAGTAATAATTTTCTATATAAATAAGAAATTAGAGGTGCACTAAGAAATAGAAAATGAAATTCACTTACACTGAGCTCCTCATATAATACACCTCTCAGTGGAATTGAGGATAGTTGTTGGCCTAAGTAGGTTTAGGTAATTTCTGCTTGTTTTGTAACTCTTGCATGCCTTACATATTTGAACCTCAATTCAGTATAACACATTTTTTTGTGCTTTCTCTTTTGTTAAGGAAAAAATTTGCTTGTGAATTTCACTGTGCAGTCTGATGTGGCTGATTTACAGATCCAAGTTTGTGTTGTCTAGTTTGCATTCTTTCCTTTTGTTTAAGGAAATGCAATTAGAATATGGAGTGTGAAAACTAAGTACTAAGAATAATAGCTTAATCCTTACATTTTCTTTACAGGACAGTGGGAATGAAGTTTATAACACCTTTCATAGAGGTCACAATTCATGTAAATTAGTTTTTATGTAGTTGGTAAGCTGCATTTTTTTCTAGGGTGAGAGGTTTTTAAGATCTGAAGTCCATGGAGAGTTTTGCAGACAATTTGGGTTTCTTCCATTGTGATCTTTCAGATAAGTTAAAACAAATCAAGGACTTTGAAATAAGCTAAAAATGGGAAAGCTTTATCATCCTGCAGCATCATAGCCATAGGTTCTGTACAGGCAGCTGCCTTGTGTAAGATACTACACGGAAGTGTTGGAGATTTAGGAATATTTTGACATATGGTACACAGTGTAGCATCTGGTCAGTGGTGTTTAATATAAAATAATCATGTATGAAACCTCTTCAGCCGCGTGCAATTGGTTGTTTAGCAAAGGCTCCTAAATTGAAGTATTTCTCATTTAGGTGAGGAATCTGACACTTAAGCTAGAACAAGAGACGAATAAGCGAATAATGGCACAGAATGAATTAAAGGCACAAGCTTTTGAAGCAGATAACTTGAAGGGTTCTGAGAAGCAGCTGAAACAGGAAATCAATACGTTGTTGGAAGCAAAGAGATTACTGGAATTTGAACTGGCTCAGCTTGCAAAGTAAGTAAAAAGCTGAAGTAAAATGGAAAAAATTACTTAATTTTACATGTACTGTTTTGCCTGTTCCTGCTAGTGAATAAAGTTCTCTGGTGCATAGGCATTTTTTTTCCTAAACTAGAAGAGTATTTGCATGTTATGATTTCTATGTAGCCTTCTGTGTTGAAATATTTTTGTTATGAGCTATGATGCAGAACAGTTCCTGACTCACCATTCCATGTGAAGGTACATAAATATATGTCATACTTATAAATATATATATATACATATGTATATATAGGGCTTTTTTATTTGAGTGACTTCTTTATGGATTGACTCCAATGCTACTTACTAAATCATATAGGACTTTTAGTACGTGGGAGTCAATAGGTTTTCCCTTTAATTGCCTGATTAATTTTCATAATGTTTCTTAAACTGACTTAAATGAAGACATTTTTCATTAATTAGACTTCTATCATATATTCCTTCAGCTGACTTAACTTTGCTCCATTTGGAGTACTTTGTGGCTTCTAAATTACATACTGAAATGATCATCATTTTAGAGTAAGAACTGTATTAAATCAGAATTTTAGGATACAGCAAACTGTTGTTCTTTGTGGAATAATGTGTGTACAAATGGAAGATCATTGTAGGATGCTATTCTGGTTAGATACTGTCTTTGTCTTTTGTTAGTAGCTGATTTTTTAAATGTTTCCTCTTTTTATTCCTTCAAAGACAGTACAGAGGAAATGAAGGTCAGATGCGTGAGCTTCAGGATCAGCTTGAAGCTGAGCAGTATTTTTCGGTAAGACTTGTAAGGAATTGTATGTGCTACATTTTGATATAAAATCGTTTAACAGTGAATAGTTGATATTAATTTTTTAAAATGTGAGTAACAGCCTGGCATACACAAATCAGCAATTCAGAAAATCCTATTTGAAATACAAAAATGGAACAAAATATTAGAGAACATTAGATGGTGTATCTAAAATGTTGCCTTGTTGTTTGTCAAACATATTACATGGAGTAACTCTTACCTGAATTATTCATCAGAGTTGTTCCTTGAGGTTGGAAAGGAGATATTTTTCTGACATAATTTTAAACTTTGTAGAGAGTTCAAAATCTCATACTTACTGGAAAATACTCCATGCTATTGATCTACATATACATACTGATCCTATGTATATTTAAGAACTGTAGATTCAGTAGCATTCTGCATGTATTCCTTATTCTAAAAAGATACATTCTCTGCACTTGAATCCCTGAAGAACCTGACTGGGCACTCCAGGCAGCCAAAATGTGTGTTTCGTAGATTTCGTTTCATCTGTTTCATCTCTGGGAAAAGAAACAATAGCATGAGATTCTCTGTAATACATTTGTGAATACATTTGTGAATATAGACAGACAAATACATTTGTGAATATAGACAGACTAATTTCACTTTGGGAAATGCTTTTAAATTTGGTTCTTCCTTGGAGAGGCAATAAAAATTTTTATGTTTACTAAACTGCATATGATTGTCGTTTCATTATCTGTTACAGGGGGTTTTTGTGCATTTTTCCATGACATACTGCTAATAAGAAGATGCAGAGCATTGTTTTTCTCAGTTTTTTCTTTTTTTCACTAAAATGTAGTTTAAATGAGACATTCATAATTCAGTGTGGATATTTAGCAAAAGTACTTTACTGTAGAAGATCAAATTTTAACTTGCAGAATTACAGGTGGTGTTAATAACAATATAGTAATTAAGAACAGAAGTGATTCACAGAAGTCATTCACATAAATCAGGCCTCAGCTGAATCACTTATTAAGAGAAAGTTTGTACAGAAAAAGCTTAAGATTCTAAGAGAAGAGGTACATGGGCATGAAGAGAATGCAACAGATGAAAGCACAGAATGGTGTTAGGCTTGTTTGACCAACATTTTGGGATGATGCTAACAGTGATGCTACAAAAAGATGGAGTTTTGTCCTGTTGTCTCTAGGAGACCTGCTCTGTTGTGTCCCAATGCCTTCCTTCTCTTTTGTAGCAGGTGTGTTTGTGCAGCTATGTAGGAAAACAGACTAGAAAACTGAAAATTCCTTACCCAAAAGAAACTGGAAAGAAGCATCTCAGAGAGGCAGGAAGGAGGAGATTTCATTAATGACAATATTGGCATGTGTTAGGGTTTGACAAATTCAAACTAACTAGTCTGAAAACAAGAATTTCAGTATGAAATCTCAGTAATTATTCTTTTCTTATGCTTTCTTTTACAGACACTTTACAAAACTCAGGTTAAAGAACTGAAAGAGGAAATTGATGAGAAGAATAAAGAAATACAAAGAAAAATGCAGGAGTTGCAAAATGAAAAGTATGAGCATTATATTTCTCACATACACCTAAGTTTTCCCATGTAGTATTTTCTCACTAATGAATACTTTGATTCAGATTTAAGGTGTTTTAATTCCTTCAGAAAAAGGCCTCAAATATGTTCCATAACATCTTAGAAGAGGGCGCATACTTAGGGTGTTGTCTATACTGATTCACAAAATCAAATACGGTAATTTATATTTGCTTTGGACATTGTAATGTCTGTAAGAAGAATAATGACTTCTCTGAGAATTTAGTAAGATTCAAAAATTTGAAAAAACATTCCAATTTGTGGTAATCATCTCACTTACCAACTTTTAAAATTTGATTATATTATCATGATAATTGCTTAATGTATTTCTACAGTCAATAAAATAATTTGACAGAAAGGTAATGAAAAGTCTTTGAATTTGAAATTTAGTATACTTCTGATAACAGCAAAAATAGTTATTATAACAACCATTAATTGTAATGTACTATTTTGAATTTGAAATTTAGTATACTTCTGATAACAGCAAAAATAGTTATTATAACAACCATTAATTGTAATGTACTATTTTGTATTTGAAATTTAGAGAAAAAATTTTAAGCTTGTTTTTCCAATTTCTTAATTTATTTCATATTCTGAAGAAGGAGACTGTAGCCTTANTAACAGCAAAAATAGTTATTATAACAACCATTAATTGTAATGTACTATTTTGAATTTGAAATTTAGTATACTTCTGATAACAGCAAAAATAGTTATTATAACAACCATTAATTGTAATGTACTATTTTGAATTTGAAATTTAGTATACTTCTGATAACAGCAAAAATAGTTATTATAACAACCATTAATTGTAATGTACTATTTTGAATTTGAAATTTAGTATACTTCTGATAACAGCAAAAATAGTTATTATAACAACCATTAATTGTAATGTACTATTTTGTAAAGTATCAAATAAGAAAAAATTTTAAGCTTGTTTTTCCAATTTCTTAATTTATTTCATATTCTGAAGAAGGAGACTGTAGCCTTAAGCATGAAGTACAGTTTATTTCTGCTAAAGTCTGTGTCTCTTGTTCTGCTTGAGCATCAGCATTGGAAAACAGTCTGAAGGGCAAAGGTTATGTATGTACAGTGTTCATAATGCATTTAGATGGGCTAAGAAAGGGAGAAAGAAAAGGTATTGTGCAAATAAATATGATGTAGGAGGAAAATACATGTGTCTCTGCAAAGTTGTTCAGGAGTGGTAACCAACTTATGAAAAAATGGGGAGGGAGGAAGAGGTAGGCAAGACTTCCCTTATTCTTCTTGGAGTTACTTACTTTTTTTCTTACTTCATTTCATTGATTCTTTGTATTCTCTGCAATCCTATGTACATCATAAATGTTTCTCACTTGGATATAAGTATGGGAATTGTGATAATGGGCAAATGTGAGTTAAGTATCTTTTAATGGACCATTCTGTACATGAAATTTAATTTTATTTTCCTCAAAGGCAGGAGAATATGTCATGGTGTTTCATGGATGATTGAAGTGTTAATAAAATTATAGTAAGCTTGCTGATGTAGCTTGTGTGGACCATCAAAAGATACAAATATACAGAATGCAGTTTATTAACTCCTGCTTTTCTTAAGAAGCCAAGATAATGACCATTAGCTGAGTGGTATAATTTGGGTTTGGTAGTTTTCCTGAAAATGTGGAAAGTTTTGCATAGGAAAAGGAAGTCTTAATGTCCTTTTTACAGAGAAACACTCACTACCCAATTGGATTTAGCGGAAACCAAAGCTGAGTCGGAACGGCTGGCACGGGCACTTGCTGAAGAACAGTTATATGAACTGAGTCAGGAAAGCAAAAAAGCTGCATCAAGGCACAGGCAAGAATTGACTGATAAGGACATCATCATAAGAAGGGTAAATTAACTGTTATTAATACGTATATAAATCTCTTCCAACTGGAAACAGAAATTCATGGTTTTAATTTATGAAGTCTTATTGGGATCATAAGTGAAAACTAATTAAGTATCTTAAGTTTTGGGCTCACTTGGAATCTTAAACATTTAAATTTCATCATGCGACCTCCATAAAACACAGACTTGATTAATCTGAGTTGAAGCCAGAATGAAAATCAAGTGAATGTCTAGAATTCAGTTATTAAGCCTTTTGTATTTATTCTTATCATTCCCAAGTGTATTATTTAAATCTTGTTAATTTTTGGAGCAGTGTATTAGAGACTCTTATTGCAAAGTAACTTAGTCATTAAAAAAAACCCACTTGAGAGTCTCGAATTTCACAACCCAAACTCCAAACTGTAATTTTTCAAGACACTTAATAGCGTAGCTTTTGGGTGTTAGTATGAGGTTGATAAATGTCTTTAAATGAGAAGTCTCAAATAGCAAGACACATGTAGCATAGTTATTTTATCATTGTTGTCTTTTCCCATTTAGCATCAGCTAAGCATGTTTTCTTAAAGCTCCTGGGGGTGTAAAACTCCAGGTGTAAGTGAACTTGATTCAGTTGCTCAAAGTTTTCTGTTAGTGCTACCATGGATTACACCTCTGTGTAAAGATAGGGCAAATAGTGTTTGTTTCATGAATTTGCTTTTTAAAGCTTGAGATCTCCAGAATACCACCATTTCTTAAGCAGCATTTAGAAGACTGTCTCTGTGGCATCAAAGGAATACTTTCTTGCCAATATATTTTTTGGTTTCAAATATTCTGATAATTTTGTCATACAGCTTGGTACACAATCATTTGTGTAAGCTACAAACAAAACCTTTATTCAGGAATACAATTATGTCTGGTTTTTCATATATATTTGTTAAGTGATCTTGGCAGTGGCAATGAACGTTCTCACATATTCAAAGTGTCGTGGTTTTCCTTTCCACTATTTTTTTTACAAGTTATGTACCTATTTACCTATGTCTACTTTGTCTTAGACCAAATTTAGTTTTATTTTTATCCTGATTTTCATGATCTGTGACAATTGTTTAGCAGTAAATGCCTTGTAACAACTCTAGCTTTTAATGCTGGAGTTCCAGCATCTGTCAGCTACTTTTCTGTCTGGATTCAAGGTATCACGCCTCTACATATTAGTTTTTCTAAAGTACAACAAACTAATTGAAAATTGCCATTCCGTAACTGACAATCTAACTTTGCTTAAGTTGATTTTTAATTATATACTACAGTATTGTCAGTTGTGCAGTGATAATTTTTTTTTCTGGGGCAGGTATATTTTGAGCCTTCTGGTACATCAGAACAGCACTGAAGAACAGTAGCATTTTTTAAAAGTTCATATAGGCAGAAGGTGTTCTAAGTAAATGGTTGTTACAGAATTAAGTATGTTTAAAATAGTAGTATAAATATTTTTAGAATTTATGTTAAGATCTTTATTTTAAAATGTGTTTCTTTTCACATAGCTGGAGGAAACTAATAACACTTTAACCAAAGATGTTGATTTAATAACAAAGGAAAACACAGAGATCAATGAAAAATTTAAGAAACAAGAAGAAGGTATGTCGTGTTTGGAGTTTTAATTGAGCTGTTCTGAAGCATGATTGAATTTGAAGCATATGTGGAGAAGTGGGAAGTGGAAGAAGACATTGCTGTTTATCTTCTATTATTTTGTATTATATCTTGCATTATTTTGGGCTTGATGTTGGCTTTAGCATTTCATCTTTGTACCTTTCTGATATATTCTTCTGGTAATTTTCTGTCATTGTAGTAGCTGGTAACCTTTGTCTTTGCAAACTGTTTTGCTCAAAAAGGGAAACAGCAGGAAAACAGAATTGAAAGAAAAATGCACTTACAGAAGTAATCAAGTTTAAAAATACTTACCTTGTACTAAAATACCTCAAACTTGAATATTATTTTAACAGATTACAAAATGAAAAAAGAGGAGGAAATCAATAATATTAGAATGCAATATGAGAAGAGCATAAACAATGAAAGAACTCTGAAGACACAGGTACAACTTCTTATACAATTTAATAGCAATAATTACTTTGCATAACTGAAATATTTCAGGTTTATTGCTTCTGTGAACTAACTCTTAGTTCCCTTGAAATTAAGTTTATATTAACCATGCTGTACAATATGCATTATTGATATTTACAGTTGAAAGAGTAAGTTTTGATGCTGTGTACTTTTCAGTATTACTTTGATTGTAAAGGCCATTTATGCTGGTGAAGGTTTTTTTTAATCGAATCCTGTAACTAGAGGAACTGAGAAGTTTCGTATGAAACATGCTGCATATGTCACTTTTCTTACTGGTTCTCTGTTTTCCTAACAGGCCGTCAACAAACTGGCTGAGATAATGAATCGGAAAGATTTTAAAATAGACAGAAAGAAAGCTAACATGCAAGATTTGAGGAAGAAGGAGAAGGAAAACCGAAAGCTCCAATTAGAACTTAATCAAGAAAAAGAGAAATTTAATCAGATGGTAGTGAAATACCAAAAGGAGCTCAATGAAATGCAAGCGGTAAAATAATTTAATTTTTTTGTCACATTGTGGAATTGTCTCCCAAGGAAAAATGTATAGCTCCTAGCCTATTTGAAAACAAGTTCATTTTCAGATGTTCTAGGCTACAGAATTTAGTGAGGCAGGGAACTTGGTAAGTGTCAAACTGTGCTTGTTTTCATTCATTTCCCCATAATTTTTAACTGTGGAATTTAGTGATATATTACAAAGATTAAAAACCTGAATACTATCTAGCGTGGTAACAGGTAGGAAACTATCAGTTAATTTCACTGGTAGATGGTCACCTTTTCATAACAAATGGTAATTTAGTAGATGAATCAGACTGTCTTGTGCTTGAATATGTCACTGGATCTTTGGTATTTAATGTTTTTCCTTCCAAGGCTCTTTTAAACAAAAAAAGTTTTTTAAACAAAAACTTTTTCTGTAATAGTTTATTTCAATTCTATCAAAAGTATCTATATACATTAAGAAAATAGTAATGAGTTCTGTTTTCAGAATACTTGGCTGCCATATTTTTGGTAACACAGTAACTATGCATGTGTATATAAATACAGCAACTAGTAGAAGAATCTACACACAGGAATGAGCTCCAGATGCAGCTGGATAGTAAAGAGAGTGACATAGAACAACTACGAAGGAAAATTGTGGACCTCCAGCAAGGAATGGATTCTACCAGTGTTGCCAGTCTTCCGACAGATGAAACGGATGGAAATCTTTCAGGTAAGAGAAAAGCGTATTTGAACTACTTGGCCGTGTTGCATATGCATAGTTTTGGAAGGTATTGTTTCAAACAAGTTACTGCCTCTTAAAATCTTCTGGCTGTCTCTTTCTGACATCTCCACTTCTTTGTTTATTTCTTTTGTTTCATACCTTAGTTGCTTATATTTAAGTCTTAGTTTTTTCTCACATCACACTTCCCACTGTGTGGCTTGGCATTAGCATAATTTATATGCACTTTTGTGGAAAGAGTATCTTTACATCTGTTGTTTTTCAAATACAGTGAATACAATGTGCAGTATTTGGTGACTAGAAGTCAGGGCCAACACTTCTACAACATCATGATTGTGTTTTATATCTTGAATGCAAAATTGCCTTTATCTTGTCTGTTCTTACTCAGTCATGTAGCACCTCTGTGACAATTGGCAATAATTGCTGATATGAAAAATAATTGTAGGAATTCCCATAGTGAGTTTATGGTTGTGTGGTACTCTGATTTAGTAGATTAAAGTAAGAACAAATAATACAGTGTAGCCAGCTATTTCCCTGTGTCAGTATCAGGCACTGTACTTTGAGACCCACTGTTAGACTGATTAGTTATTTACTTCTTCCCTTCTCCAGTGTTGGAAAAGTGTAATCAGTTAGTACTTTCACATGATCCACTTCTGTATCACTCAATACAGGAAAAAAAATATTTTGTGGTAATCGGGTGTGCTTGATAATTTCCATACGTCATAGCTGGGCATACATTTTTTTATATAGTTAAGTAATTTTTAGAATTAATTGTGAAAATTTTAATATATTTTTAAGAAGTCTGATTTTTATTGTAGAAAAATATTTTTAAACATACAAAACTAGAATACTGTTTTGGGTATTTTATGACTTCAGTGGATGAATAGTCAGATAAAAGTAAATAGAATAATTTTAGATGTCTCTTTTCCTATTAATGCACTTCATGCTGCTCAAATTGCCATATTCTAGAGTTTTTCCAGGAGTCTTAGAGTGATTGAAATTTCAGGTAGGTTATCAGTCTTAGTACATGTTTTTAGTTAGTTACTCCTTCCTGTGTCTGTTTTTGTTTCCTGTCTTCCCCTAGTGTATTTTTAGATCTTTATTTTTTTGTTAACATTTTAATGAATTTCATTTTAGAATAGATTTTTGTTCAGATAGTTGGTATAGTCTTTTCCTTCACAACTTCCATTTTGTTCGAGAAGTCTTTTGCACTCGGAAGTTTGATCTGTAAATTGCCATCTTGTAAAGATTTTGTCTTTTGACACATCTTCAAGGCAGACTTCCATTGGGAATTCTTAGAACTATTAGATTAGTTACGGAATGTTTTTTTTTCTTAGCTTTCACCTTCTAGGAGCTACTTCTGGTATTTCTGAAGTATCGGTACTTCTCAGGAATTTTTCCTCTCAGATACTCATTCTCAGTATATTCTATTTAACAGGGATAAAAAAGAAATCAGAGAGGTTTTGCTTATTAAAGTGGGTTTTTTCTCCCCTCAAATTACGATTTGGCATCTAGCCTTTTGTTTTTAAGTGTCTCATAATTGAAGAAGCTGTAGTTTGTAATTTTAGTAGAAAATTTCTGAACTCTTAAATTGAGACCTTTAGTGGTTTTTTTTTTTTTCTACAACAAAACAGACCAGATTTATTCTACTCAAAAGAGTGATTTTGAATTTCCACACTTTTCTTCTCATCCATTTTCAGTTAATGGCTGTTATGTATTACATGGAAAACACGAATGCTTCCATCTGGGCATAGATACCTTCCCTGTTTTTTTCTTAAGGGCACTAGTGTGTCAGTATGACCCCATTGTATCTCAGATCTTGGACTGTAGGAAGAAGGTATTTCTTTGTCTACCTCATTAAGGAAGGTTATTTTCAGTTTTACCTCTGGAGATATGTATAGTCAGGCTTTTCACTGCATGACCTGTCGCTTCAATTTTGAGGCAGAAATTTCAGTCTGTGCAAGATCTTTTCAAGTCAGCTGATAATTTCCATTGTTCCATAGAACATCACAGTTACTGGAAGTTCTGGTGTTCTTGGATGAGGTGTCTACTCATTATCCCTCAACTATTTCTTTTTTACTAGCGTATCATTTCTCCTTTTTGCCCTTTTCTCTACACATGCCTCTGATTTTTACTGCAGTTGTGCTGCTGGTTTTACTGTGTGATACAGGTAGGACTTATAATACATATTATGAGGACTTCTCTAGATTTAGATCATGTCCCTACATGCTTCCTTTTTTTTTTTTTTTTTTATTATTTGAGTGAGTTTCTGGGTTGATCAGGATCTGAATAAGAAGCAATTTGGTAATTAAAAGAGATTAAGTGACATTAGTATAGTCAGATTTCACACACTTGTCAAAGAGCCGAGCAGAGGGCAAAAAAGGAGTGCAGTAGCATTATAAGGATGAAAAAAAAAATATAGCCAGACTTGAGAGCAGAAATCACCCATGCCACAGAGAGAGGAAATTATCCAGCACATGGTAGTTTTCCTGCAAACCAAGTAATTAGTCTTCAAAACAGAAGGTGACATATTAGAGCAGCTAATTTGCTACAGTTTAGTTGTACAATGTTGGTTATCTTCAACTGTGTGCCAAGTTCCCATCACTTCCATAGCCCAAACGTGGCCATTCCTTCAGAGCACATGAATAGCATCTTGTTTGAGAGCTGGATGTGATGAGTAGTCAACAGGATTCTCTAGCTGGTGCACCAGTTCTTACGGCAAAGACACTCCTAAATAATTTCAAGCAAATAAATGGTTGAATTTTATAAGAAATAATTATAGTATGATTTATTCATTTTCCTGTCACAATGCAAACATCACTGAGGAATAAATGAAGATAGAAAATAATATAAACATGTATAAAGGAATGATTGCATGGTCACAGTTCTGACAATGGGCAGTCTCTGGTTTAATTGAGAAAAAAATTGGAAAACTTGGTATGAAATAGCGTGGTAGTAAAGTTGTTGGAATTCCAGAGACACCCTGCCTCTTTGGCATTTTCTGCTGTTCTGCATGGCAGAGAGGTTCAGTGGCTACAAGGATAGAATTCATAATTTATACGAAGAGCATCTTGTAAAATTTTGAGTCAAAAGGCTTTGTAGTCTTTGAATAAAGTCAGGGTAATACTAAAATGAATTTTTAATACTCACAGAATTTTAAGGAAAAGAATTTTCTATTTCGAAGTAGATACAGAGAAATTATGTGGTAACACACCTTACAGCTGCATTTCACTTGGAACTGGTTTCTGTCTGTTGTTGACCTAAATACCCCCTCAAATTCTGATATCTCCCAGGGTGACTTATGTTCTCCCAAGGTAGGGATTGGCCCCTTTAGACAATCCAGGCTATTCTCAGGCTTTTTCTTACTTAGATAGGAAAGATCATGATGTGGATGAAGGTTTTCCCATTGTATTCAATTCTAGGCATGTTTTGTAACTCTCACTCCTGATTATTGATTCAGTTAGCAGCTCATATCTCAGTTGGTGTCCCCAGTGTTAACAGTCCTTGCTGAAACAGCTGAGATATTTGCTTTTTAGTGATGCCTTTGGAATGCCTCGTCCTCTTGGCTGGACTTAGGAAGTCTTAATACTTATATGATTGTAAACAGAATTCTTCTTTGCCAAGACAGAACATAATCAAGAACTTAAGGTTTTTTTTCTCCTAATTGTTACAGGGCACTTAACCTGTTGTAAATTGCTTCTTTTGATCTGATTGGCCTGATAATTTAAGCAACTGAGCTGTCCTACAGGTTTAACTGCAACACGTAATATTTTACAGCATACGTTCTAAAGCATGTTTTGCGTAAAGTTAGAATGGAATAATAAATGTGGAGCATTTAAGCCAACAGTTTTATAGGACTATTGGACTCAGAAACGACTTCCTGAAGTACCTGCAAGTAGCCTGAATAAACCTCAAAGCAAGATCCAGTCAGAAATCCTTGGTGAGATCCACATTACAGTAAGACAGTCTGAAGAAGGAAATAATCAAATTAGGAAGGGTCGACTGGAAAAAATTAGCAAGGTAGTATCTGCATGTTTTTGGTTGCTGTGGAAGACTGTTAGGAGTAGTAATTCTTGAACACTGGAAAGAGAGGCTCTGCTGCTTATGAAAGCACCCCTACTACTTAGCTCCAGAACAACAAAAGTCTCGTAAATCAGTACAGTCACGGTTTTCTCGTGTGATTTTATTGAAGTCTTACTGTTAGAACTCTTATCATACTCAATCCCTATGAATCCTGGTAGTGTGGATATTGGCCATGAAGATGTTTAGAATGCAAATCTACATTTAAAATATATTCACAGATAACTGTAAGATCTGTAGCTATAATGGAATTTTTTCTTCATATCCTATTCAGATCCAGCTAGCCATCAGATATTTTTGAGGCCTATCTTGGATTTTCTGGATTGCAAATATGAGGTATCAATACTTTCCAAAATACAGGGAAGTTGTCAGGCAATAGTTTTGAGCCTATTTTTAAAGACAGGAATGGAAGATTCTTTTTTGTAGTCTAGTTACCCCATATTTTCTTAATTACTTAATCAGAACACTCATAAATATTATTCTTCTGGATCAAATATTTGTGAAATGGCCAGATGAGCATTTGCAGTTGTGCTATCTAACTCCGTCAAGTGAAATTAAAATGCACTATAAATGTTACTTGAGAAGAACCTTTGTGGTAAGCTTGGAATGAAAGCTCATCTACCCTTTCAAGAGTACATTTGGTTCCAGACGAATTTTAGCTTTGTTGAAAAGAAGTACGTTCAGAAACTGTTACTTTTGACTGCATGATGTTATTCACAGCTCAGAAATCATCTCCCATTCAAATAGAATTTGCTCCCTGAAATAGATTTGTAGTAGACAGAAAAGAATGTCAATGGATTCATTTGAAATACCTCATTTACTTCCTACTTCTTTTGAAATAGTTTTCAGAACATGCTGAAATAGAAGGGAACCTAGAAAAACTCCTACTGTCCCTATAAGCATCTTGTAAAATTTATCATCATTGGCTCTTTCCAGATTTTCATATGCCATAATTTCAATACATGCTTTTTTTTTTTTAACAAATCATCCTTCATCACTTTGTTTTATAATGGAAACCTGAGTTTTAGGATGTTTCTATAAATTCTGAAAATGGAAGAATCTTCTCTTAATGTAAAAATTAAAGTACTAAAAACAAGGTAAGCATTATCTGTGATGCCTGTAGACATGGAGGAAATAGGTTTTCTTTTCCAAAGCTACTGAGTATCAAGCACTGGGGAGAGTCTGAGATAGCGGAGGAGGTAGGGATGGGACGGTGGGAACCCCTGTCCCCCAATCCCCACAGTTCTTATGCAGATGTGAGAAGACAGGGAGGTACACATTTCCGTCGTTTTTCTGCAAAGTTTTCTTATTGGAATGAGTTCTGCTAACATGCTTTTCTTGTAGTTGATTTCAGTAGTTCAGTGGTCCCCTGGTATTTTGAAGCTATTCTGTGTGGAGAAATGTTAGGAAATGATTCCATATTTTTAAGTGTAGTCCAACTCTAAATATTGTATGCTGTAAGGCTAATGTGGGAAGGGATTTTACATGCCTAATTTTAATTACTTGCTAGGCTGTCAGTCTCATTGTAATTTTACATAGCAAAGCATAAGGACCATAACTTTCATATATTTGAATGCATTTCAGAGCTTGCTGGGATACACCTCACACAGGGTTATTCCTGAAGGACAAAAGGAACCCGTAACTTCTTAGGACATAAATAATTGTGGAGAATGTTTCAGAAAACTTAAACTTAATGTTTTTGAAGTTTCCAGTGCTACCATTATCTGGCTTCATAATTTTCAATTTTAGAAACCACTATTAGTTAGCTGGAAGGGCTTTTTAAATCAACAGTCCACATTAGGCAGAATGCTAATTTTCATGTGGCCCTTCTTTTTATCACGCTAAATAATTTCAATAGTTTCATGGTGGGAAAATATGATATTACATTACTCTTTCGATAATTTTTCACCGAAAAATTGAGTAAAACACTTGTCTCTTATTCTTTATATCTAGTTGATTCTTCCTGCATTCCTTACTTAATTATCTCCTATGCTTATCGTCTGTGAGTAATGGGACACCCATGTAGCTTTGCTTGCTCTTGTGCTCTCTCTCCTTTTTTTGTTTCCTGTGGAAAATGTGGATCTGATTTATTTTACTTCCTGCATCTTCTTGCTGAGTATTTTCATACCGCCCCTCTGAATGTTAAATTATGTTTACATTGAAAATCTCTTAATTTAAACTGTAACATATTTTCAAAGCAAAGTCTTTTCTGCCTGGCTCTTTGCAAACTATTTACATACAGTGTTAGATGTTGGCATCAAGGAAAACAGCTTTACTTTTATTGTGCAGTAACTGTGTAATCAGATGTTGTCTTGTGATGAAGCATGAATTAAATGCTTATATCTGAATTTTATTTAGCTGTGCTTTTTATTCTGCTTTGCTGAATAGGTAATTGCCCATTACTGCATGTAGTACATCTTCCTTTCTAGTAGTAGTTTGCTTTTGTGCTATTCTGCTTTATTATTATAAATACACAAAATTATTAAATGTGCATTTTTTAAAACCAGAATCAAGACTTGAAGGTTGGCTTTCAGTACCAAACAAAGGAAATATAAGGCGGCATGGCTGGAAGAAACAGGTACAAATGTCTTTTCTCTTCCATCCTCAATTTCCTTGGAAAGGTTTTTAGGCATGTGGTGAATTGGTTTTACAACTCATATTTAAGAAACAAACAAAATAATTAAGAGTAATGTAGTGTATGTACATTATTGAAGAAAAAAAATGGAAATTTCAGTTCAGTATGAAATCTTTAGTGATGTCATTGTGCAAATTTACAGCGGGTGAGGAAATGAGGTTTTACAATGAGTGTCTTGGAACCATTAAAAATCTCATTTTTTCTTTGAGTAAGCTCCTTTATAATTCTGTTACTGAAAAAGAACCTCTTCGTGCAACTTGGCAGCAGAGACTAGGGAATACCATGCTTAAACATTCTGAAGGTCGTAGAAGAGTGCATCATACTGTAACTTGCCACTAAGGATTTCCAAGGATGTTCTTGTCTCCCTTACCTTTAAAATGATCGGTTTCTATTGAAAAGAACTGGTTTACTCTCAGAAACTGGATCTCTGTGCTGGAATTCCCACTCTAAACAAAGCAGTATTGTTTTGCCTCTGCAAATGTTACGATTTGGTTCTTTGAAACATCCAATGTTCAAACTGAGATACTTAGAATCAGTTTCTGATTATCTTTTCTGCTTTTCTGTTCCCCCCTTTGAACATCTTTAGTACAACTGAATACAAAAGTGAACATGGTCTATAGAATTTTTTAAATTTTAAAAGCTAATTGTATGAAACCGTTTATTTTCCTCCATCTTCCTTATATTCAAAGACTGCTGCTGGGAATTACTGAGTTATTCATGACACTTTCAAAGTAACTTTCTGACTCCTGTTGAAAGATATGTCTCAAATGCTCCTGTTACATTCACATTCTACAACAGTTAGAAGTGGTTCCTATAAATTTTAAAGGAGAAGGGATTCATTCCTGTCAAAGAAGCAATTAAGTGTTGGTATTGGGCCTTTAGCTGCTGAACTCCTTTGAAGTGCTGCTGTTCCCAGTGGGCTTACATGGCCTTCCTTACACACTCCAGGTGTTTTGGGTTCCAGACCTGCCTATTTTCACATCAATGTCAAACCTTGGTGTTTCATCTGTAAGTTAAAACCACCACCTATTCTGGCTTGCAGGGACTGAGATTTAAGTTCAACCCTATTTCAATTACTAGCCACCCTCCTTCCCCCCACCCCTTTGGGTGAGGGAGGAACAAAAGCAAAATTTATGAGTTGAGTTAACAATTTACTGGAAGCACAAAGCAAGAATAAGACAAGCACAATAAAACCAGCAATATTAATAGCAAAAGTATACAGAAAGAGAAAGTGTTTTACCCACGAAAAAGGTGTTCACCACCAGGAACAAAACCAAATGGTGGATGCTTCCTGTAGATCTGTTTGATAGCTAAGGCTGCTTGACTCTTCTTGTTATAGAATTGACTGTGCCTAGGCACAAATCATGTAGCTTTGTTCTGATCTGGATTATCCTGGATTATTTAAAATATTATGTTGTTTTCCTGTCAGAATACTTCCAGCAGCCTTTTATGGTAGTTTTTTTAAAAATGGTGATTATTTTTGTGTTCTCTGACAACTGAAAGTTTAAACTCCTGATAAATGCAGCTTCTCCAGTGAAAGACTATCAGAATTACTTCAGGCATGCCCAGTATAGGCATATTTATTACATCAAGAGATTTTAGGCAGTTAATCCATTCATACTTTCCTAGTCTGAATACACTTACACTTTGGAGGAATTTGACCTGCAGATGGATGGCTCAGTCCTGAAATGAATTGTGCTGATCAGGTTCCTTAACTAGCTGAGGTTTATAGCAGTAAGACACAGTAGTGAAGAGACCATGTTCACTCACACGTGCATTCTGTTGGCTGAACTGCACTGCAGCTGAAATAAGCTGGCAGGTAGCCAGCCTCCTCAGGTGCTTCTCTTCCAAATTCTCCTGCACTTTGAGTTTTGAGAAAGTGGGAGGTATATGCAGCCTCACATATAGGCATGCCCAGATTAACCTAAAGAAAAAGCAAAACTACTTTAGCAGTGCAATTGGATTGATGCCTGAGCTGTTACAACTTGAGCTGCTGCATTTCTCATTCAAATGTCAGTAGCACTGGTGTTTTGGCCTCATCCCCTCCAAGTCCTTTAGCTAAAATTAGAAAGGGTTGAATGTGAAAAACTTACTTGAAAATAAACTCTTCAGTTTTACCTAAGGCTAACACTAAAATGGGTTAGCCATATTTTTGTCTGGACCTTCATTTCATCCCAAGTGAAGATGATAAAATATCCTTCAAAAACCACTGTAGAACAAAACTACTGTACAAAGACATTTTATGTATGTTTGCAACAGGATATTGAGGCTATTGTACATAACTTTTTTTGGTGAGGTTAAGTTGTTCTTTTACCAAGGCTTATATGTAGTGTGATAATTGAATTCCTTCGCAGTCAGAATTTGCATTTGTGATAGTTGTCGTCTTAAGGGCTTGCTCTTATCTCTGAAAGGCAGAGGTGCACACTTCAAAGATGAAAAAGGCATTAGCTTTCTATTGGAGTAGATAAAGGAATTACAGCACAGTCTTTTTCTTCAATGAGAAGAATCACAGGAGGCTCACACTATTACAGCTTAAGACTTACTCAAGTTGATCAGGCTTTCTATATTAAGGAATTGTGACAAAACGCCCTTTTGTGGCTTTTTTTAGATGCATTTCAGTAACTGAGATTTACAACTGTACCTCACACCTTGCATAGCACATTTTAAAAATGCTGTTGTATAAAACTTAAGGTGACTTTTATACTCAGGTTTTGAGGTCAGCTTCAAGTTCTGTGTAAAATGAGGTTGAAATGTCCTCTTGTAGAAGGACTAAACATTTATTTAAATTATCAATATCTGCATTGTGCAGAAACCCATCCAGTTACCTGCCAGTACTTGGAATTCGAGATGAACTACTGGTGCATTCACTCTCATGCTTTTCTGTCCTTTCCCCTCCTTCTGGGTCATATTAAATGTGAATCTGGAGATCAGTGTAGACAGAGCTGTCAGTCTACGTCCTTTTAATCCTCTTTAGTGCCTCATACCTTTCAGTTCCTTCTAAAACATTTGAAACTGCACGGGAGGGAACTGCCACAGCTGTCACTGAGCTTATGGACAGTTCCAGCAAAGATACTGGACTAGCAACTCCCAGTGGAAGAGCAGCAGGCAGTGAATTCCAGTCTTGATTTTACTGGGAAGTGCTTAGGTTAGAGATGTTTGATCTTAACTATCTCAGTGCATTCCTAGGTTTGGAATGTATACCAGACCTCTGTTTCTGCTGATTCATTTTGGATCTTTATTGTACCAGTCCATTAAATTGACAGTGTAGGAAATAGTGGGAGCCATGGCACTCTCTTGTAGCCTACCAGCAGTTTGGTGCGAAGTACCAGTGAGTCCTGCATGTCTGCAGAGCTACAGAAGTTGTTTTATAATGTTATTAATAAGTGATAACGTTTGCACTGTGTCATTCTCAGTGATACAATATGTTTCATAGAAACCTCCCAGTGGCAACTGAAATTTCAGAGTTTGTGTACAGGACTTGCAGAGTCATCACAAACTTTTTAGGGTGCTTCAGTGACAATACACAGTCATTGCAACTGTAGCATTGCACAGCTGTCAGTAGTGTAGCTGCCTGCAGCATGATTTATATATGTCCTGATGTTAATTTGAAACCTTTCATTTACTCAGGCTTTTTATGTGCATGTGGGAGTACATTAGGATAAATAATTGCTTTTTAAAATGCAATTTCAACTGGTTTACCCTTTCTTTCCACAGTATGTTGTGGTGAGCAGTAAAAAGATACTGTTCTACAATGATGAAAAGGACAAGGACCAGTCTAATCCATCTATGGTACTAGATATAGAGTAAGTAAAGTTATTTTTAGTTTTGGATACTAATTGACAAAAGAGTGTTGTGTGTGAAACAACAGAGAGAAAATCCAGGAGCTTGAAATAAAAATTACATAAATAAGTTTTAATTTCCCATACTAGTTGGAAAATGTCTATCTGTATTTCAGCATACCATTAACAGATGATACTACTTTTTCTTTGTCCTATGATTGCTAAAAGTTAGAGAAAAAGAGAAAGGATCATTGCTGTTCTAGTCCAAAGTATTTCTAACTTTTCCAGCTGGTTTCTGTTTAAAGTGATAAAATATATTAATTATGATCCCTTTACATTGGTTATACATGAGGAAAATTGTATCCAATACCACTGAAGCCCATCTCTGGTACATGACTGTGATGTTTGAACAGCTGATTGACATTATGGGATCTTATAGAGTAGTAATTGAAAAAAGGTTTTAGAATTCATGAATAGATGTATCAGTGACTAACAAATACAGTGGTCTGGAAGGAATCTCAGACTCAGGAAGTGCTTAAACTGCCAATTGCTCATAACCAGGAAAAGAGTTATTTTCTCTTTGAACAGTTTCTTATTGTCTTTCCATAAACATCTGGTAAAGCTACTGTTGAAAACAGGATATTGGGATAGATGGACTTAGAGTCTTGACCCAGTATAAGATGATGTTTTTTCCAATTTTAATAGTATTTTTGACAGCTAATGCCCCAGATTTCATTTTGTGATGTTTTGGCATTAATTGTCTATCACCTCATAACATGATTTAGTGAAAAAACTACTGGATAGTATTCTACTTAATATGTTTACTTCCATCCAGGTTTTCACCAAGCTTTTCTAACAATAATGTTAGACTTCCCAGTGCTCTGAAGAAGTATTTGAAAGTCTTTTTCTTAAGTAAATTTACCATGATGGATCTTGAACCCATTTTAAGATAATTCTCTTTCCATGCTGTGAAATACTTTGGTCTTACTTGGGTAGACAAGATCTATATGGTTTATGAATTAGTTCCTAAAATCATGTTGCAGCGTTGAAGTAGGTCCTATTGCTTGCATAATTTCCAAGAACTTCAAAGCAGTTTGTGCTGTTTTAAAACATATTTCACATAGATAGCCTTTTAGCATTTTCTGATTCATGTTTCTTCTAATCTAGTAAGCTGTTTCATGTCCGGCCTGTAACTCAAGGAGATGTATATAGAGCTGAAACGGAAGAAATTCCTAAAATATTCCAGGTAAAAATAAGGATATTCTCCTGTCTATTTAACTGTCTTGAGAAAGTTTTGTGGCTTCTTTGAAAAGGGGATAAAAGTACTTAGTCCTTCAACAATAACACAGTAGTATTCTTTTTCAGATTCTCTATGCTAATGAGGGGGAATGCAGGAAGGATTTGGAGGTAGAACCAGTACAGCCGGCAGAGAAGACAAATTTTCTAAATCACAAAGGCCATGAATTTATTCCCACGTTATACCACTTTCCAGCCAACTGTGAGGCCTGTGCCAAACCTCTTTGGCATGTCTTTAAACCCCCTGCTGCCCTAGAATGTCGAAAATGCCACGTGAAGTGCCATAGAGACCACTTGGATAAAAAGGAGGAATTAATTGCACCATGCAAAGGTATAGTCATTTTTTCTCTGTTCTGTATTCTCTGCATGGTTAAGCCACACATACTAAACTATTGGAGGTGAATACAAGCACTTCAAAACTAAAGCTAAAACTAAAGGTCTATGATTTTAGATTTGAAAGTTGCTCTTAAAGTAATAGGCTGTTAACACTGCTTATGAACAGGCAGCTGTGGCAAACCTCTGTAGGGAGGCCTTTGGTGGTGTAACTGATGGGGCTCTGCTGAGGGCCCTGAGAGCACAGGGCAACCTCTAGAGGTTTGTTCCCAGGTTCTGGGCAGCTCCTTGGTGCCCAGACCATTCCCTCTGCACTTATGCATGTCCCACATGAAGGACAATTGCAGTGGCTGCATCAGCAAGCTCTGCTGAGACTTTGCAGAATGTTCTTCAGCCACTTCACAGATTGGAGTAAAGGTTTCTTCTCTATGCTGCTGTGAAGTGGAGCATTCAGAGTATGTACTCTGGAACTTGGCCATAAGGCACCTACACAACTTTTCACCTTATGAAGATTGCATTTAGTGTAAGCTTTATAATTTCTCGATTATTAGAATCAAGAATCTTAATGCAGTGTAACAAATACTGAAAAACATTATACTCATAATTTCTCCTGCTGTTTGTTGTCTTCCAAAAATATACAAACAAATCCAATCCAAGTGTGTATACAGGTGCCATTGTTCCTTCCAGTGGCACACTTGGTGTGTCATAACTCTTACTTTGATAAGGAGCCCTGGTTTTCACTGAATCATCTTCCTCCTGTTACTCCTAGTGAGTTACGATGTAACTTCAGCACGAGATCTGCTCTTATTGGCATCCTGTCAAGATGAACAGAAGAAGTGGGTGACTCATTTAGTAAAGAAGATCCCTAAGACTCCACCATCTACTTTTGTTCGTGCTTCTCCTAGGACTTTGTCTACAAGATCCTCAGCAAACCAGTCATTCCGAAAAGTTGTTAAAAATACTTCTGGAAAAACTAGGTGAGAAATAAGCTACAAAAACTACTGATCTTCTTGACTAAAAAAAAAAAAAACCCTCAGTTTATAAATACTATGTAATGTGAAATAATTCCATTGTTATGAGTGTTGATCTAAACCTTTGTTCAAATCCCAAAGGAAGGAGCAGAATTCTCCTGTTATGATGGTAAATTTATTGGTTCTTCAAATTTGGAAAGGTACCATGGAGATGGTACCTGGCCTGCCAATGCCTGGGAGGGAGCTGGTTGCATTTTTTCCTGTTAAAAGGCAAGGTTCAGTAGATATGTCAGTAATGGCATTTAGCAGCAAGGATGATCCACAGTCATCTCATCCATGGATTGACTCAGAGTTTGCGTAAACTAACTGCAAATGGGGCTGAAATGAGAAAATTACAGATTCTGTCTGTTGTCAGGCCATTTCTTTTGTTGTGAGGCTACTTAAATATTAATTTTATTCTTCCTCGCTGCTTACTCATTCCCTGTCATCTATCCCAGCTTTTGTAAGCTGTTTGTGACCCTATGCATTAACTGAGGCAAGGTGTAAAATACACTCTTTTAATGCACAGGTTACTGTAATCTGATTTTAACCTCCATTAGCTTTCTCACAGAGTATGTGTGTTGTTTTCTCCCCAAATAACCGACTGAATTGACAGTATGGAGTGGAAACTAGTGTCTCAGTAAGGAAAGAGTCTTCATAGATTGGCAGGGCTACCAAACATCCCTGGCATGAAATGCAATAAAAGCAAACTTCTGCATGTAAAGAGATACTGGGTGTATCATGAAACATACTCCTTGAAGGGAACAGTAGAAAAAAAGTCTGAAAGAGCAAAGGGTGTTGATTTTCTTGCCCCAAGACTTCCATCCTAAAGCATAAGTGATCATAGAATGGTTTGGGTTGGAATGGACCTTAAACATCATCTAGTTCAAGCCATTCTGCCAGGGTGGATCAGGTTGCACAGAGCCCCATCCAGTCTGGCCTTGAACACTCCCAGGGATCCTAGCTTTGAGATAGTAATATATTCAGTGATGGCCCTCAAGATAATCCTGTCTGGGAAAATTACTTCAGGCCTCAAGTACAAAGCTGTCAATACAAAAATCAGTGATGTTGTGGGCAGTTTGGTATTAGACATGATGCTGCAGCATGAGGGGAGGGATGTAAAGAGAAAAGCTGTTACCAGCAGTTGAGAACATGTAGCTGTGCCAGAGTCCTTGGGAGAGAAGCCAGAGTCACAAACACTGAGCAAAGTCTCAGTTTGCCAGTTACAGTTCAAATTGTAGGAACACAACAGAATCATGGTGTAATTTTACTTTTTCAACACCAGGATTTAATCAAGCTGAAGTTCTGAAATACAAGAACACTTCTGATTTGTGGGCAGATTTCTTGGGAAGTGGGCAGTTTTTCCTTACAGACTTCACTGTAAAAATCTGTGGAAAACAAGATTGAGTGCAGTGGAAAAGCACACAGGGATAAAGCTGAGTTTAAAAGACTGTAAAATCAGAGATTGCTTACTAAATAGTAGCATCTTCAGTATTTTACCAACTAAAGACAAATTGGTAATTGTTACTTTCAGGAGGGATTCAGCCATGTTTGTTATGTACTTACATGGTATGTACAACAGAACCTTGTCAAAATACTTGTTTTGTCTAAAAAATGTCCATTTCTCCCAACTTGCAGAAGGTTTTCTAAAGCTTCATAGTGTTTTCAAGCTTACTTTTTCCTTCAGTCCAAGGAAATTTTCCAAGATTCACTGAAAAATGTTAGACTCCTCCATAGGCTTTAGCCAGATTCTTTAAGACTTTTAGAAATAAATTACACACACTGAATTTAAAATATGCATAATTAATAGCTGTTTAACATAATCTTTATTTACAGTAGGACTGTGGAAGAAATGCTCCTGTTTTGTGGCTGAAAAAAATATGAAGTGCTGTATGTATTGTATGATACATTTATTTCAATGACAATCAGGATTTAAAAACTAGTTACTAAAGGCAGACAAGGATACCAGAACTGATCAAAGACCTCCATGACTGATTAGTAAAATTTTTTGGTGAGTCTTTGACCACCTAAGACTGAAAGAAAAAGCTTATCATGCTGCTACTCAGAAGGATTAGGTAGAAAAACCTCCAGAACGCATGATGTAAAAATCATTAATACCATTTAAAAAGAGTTTTAAAAATGTGACACTGCATAATGTTAGTCAGCATTACTTACCAAAAGAGGTGTTAAATTAAGAATCTTTTGAAGAGGGAGTGTGCTTGGACATTAAAAAAAACAAAGAACCAAAACAAATAGAGCAACTAATTCCTTCCAAACCAACCAATCAACCAACCAGCCAGTGGGGCTGGAAAGAATTATTTTAATATGTCATTTACTTGCATCTTTAAAGTGTATTAATTAGGTCATCTAAAACAATACTTGGAAGCTACTGATTGTACATTTAAAAAAGCATCCTGTGTTCTTGAGTGTACGGATTCTTTCCTCCTCCCTGCCAATACTTGCCTTGGTAAGGATACTGCATATTTCTTTTCTTCACATTTAGATGTTTAGAGTTGTCAAATTATTCTTCCAAAGTACTTTGAATTGCATTCTGAGTATGCTTTCCATTTATCCTTGCTGGTTATGGTAATAACCAGCTTTCATCCATACTCTTTTGTGGGAGAAAAATCCATTTTCTTAAATCAGTTAATTGATTCTTTTTCACTCTGTCCTAAGAGAAGTGCTGGTTTGGAGTTGCCTTTAGCAAGGACAAGTGTGCAGCTAATCTGTTATAGAAGGAACACATTTGCATATTTGAAAGTTTACAGTAGCTCTTAAAGGAATGGGTCTGTTTGGGGAGATCAGTTATCCAGACATTTGTGTTATTAATCCTATTGGCATTGTCCTGTAAGAGTGTTACAGAATCACAGAAATATACAAGTAGGGAATGGAACTTTTTCAAAAAATGAGAAACACAATTGTTAAAGCTCTATTTTTAAGAGCCTAAAGGTGCAATGAGAATAATAGCTCACCAGCACCAGAAGGAGGACAGCTGCACATCCCTGAGCTTTATCTTGTGTCAGTTCATGCTTCACAGATTACCAGAGTGAATTGATCTATTTTTCAGCAGAAAATTAATCCAGGAATGTTTTGACTAAAGGAAAGCCAAAAAACCCCAAAGCATGACAACAAAAAGAATCCAACCCTAACCCCACAAAAAAAAAAAAACCTTGGGCTTTTCTGTTGGGTTCAGAAGTTGCAGTGGTTTGGGAGAGAGCCTCAAGAATGAAAGGAGGAAGGGTGAGGATGATGGTGTTGCATGAGCGAATGTCAGGTCAGATTAGCTGTTCCAAATACTGCAGCCTTGTGTTTTCTCCATCTGCCCTGGTATACAACCTCTGCTCACAACTTTCTCAATCACCCAAGGAGATCTTCCAGCTTCTTGGGAAGAAATAAAACTCTTAGGTTTTCTGTCAATTCAGAAGCTGCATGGTATCTTATCTCTTTGGCTTCTTCAATTTATCTGACAAACTGTGATACGGAGCAAACAGTTAACATTTACATTACTCTTCTAGACTGACCCCAAATCTGTTAGTGAACTTGATGACATAACTGGTATCTTGCTTCTTGATGATGTCAAATACTGACAGAACTTCTTACAACATGTAATTAATTACAGCAGTTCTAATGCTTTGTATTGTGGGAAATGATTGTGGAGAGAGTCCTATTGAGCATAAGGCATTTAGAGAGGCACAACACTTGAGCAGCAGGAGTGGTGGGTGTTGTGTGCTCCTGTCTGTCATGCTGCCTGGAGACGTGTGCAGGAGGCAAGTGGGGATCCCTGCACCTCCCTGATGCTCAAGGAGCTCCTTGGGGTGTCTTTGTGACACTCTGTCCCCTTCAGACAGCTGCCACTGTCTGGAGTGTAGTGGGTCTTGTGTGGCACCTGCAGAGCAATGTGAGCAATGAAAAGATTCAGAGTTACACTGAGCATTAGAAAAAGATCATGCTGGAACTTTTCATTCTGGCAGTTCTACTGTAGACACTTTTGTGGCTTTCTCGGATAAATTTTTTTTAAGTTGTATCTATGAACTAGACAAGTACTGCTGTGATGGACTATGCCCAGCCTCTGCCCTGATACCACTACATATTCTGTCCCACATGTTCAAAAAAAAGAGGATGGATTTATTTTAGGAAAATTCACTTCTCATGTACCAATGTTTAAATTTAGCTTATTAAATAAATTTACAATGTTATCTTATGTACTGAACAATTAACTGGTAGTTCAGCACAGTAGCTGAGCTAATCTGACAGCCTGTTGCTACTTAAAGGGGAGGATTTTCCGTTTTCTTTCTCTTCTGTCCTTGGATCCTAGGTAAGTGCTTGAAATGATCCATTTTGGACCCTGCCATGAAGGTCCACACTTCAGTTTCCTGAGTGTCAAAAAATATGTAGACATACTGTGCCAAGCTAGTGAGTGAATCAGTGCACTAAGAAGTGTAGTGATTGCCAAAGCTGAGGACAGGTAAGTAGGAGGATGCTCTCCTGGGGTCAGGAAGGTGATAAAGTGGAGGAACAACAGGCACTTTTCCTTTCAGGAGGCAGTCAATTGTTAGATCAGCTTCTCTGAACTCAAGAGGCTGCATCCTGCAGTTCTCCTCCTCCCTCACCTCTTTACCTAGGTGTGGGAGTAAGAGAAGCAGCAATGATTTTTATGGAATGTACATGTCTAGCTTTTACTAAGTATCTGAAAATTGTTCTCTTGTCAGACAGTATAGCAGAACTTGCTCTCGGTGATGGAGTCCTACCATGTAAGCAGGCATTAACTGTTTTGTTGAATGGATACAGAGTTTAACACGTGCTTGAAGACATTTCAGTACATTTCATTCGGGGTCTGACCCACCTTTCTTTGCAGTTGGTAGGCAGCACTTCCTTGACTTCATGGAGAGGTGTCTCAGACCCACTGAAAGGAGCTTCACCTATAAAAGTTTGTCTGAAGTTCTATTCCTCATTTTAAAAACTGACCACTAATGAGTATGAATCAGAACTTCATGATGAACTCGCTGGCATTTGCAGTATTGCTTTCAGATCAGAACCTACACTTCATAGCTTACAGTCTGCTGATTTATTCACATTGTATCAGCACAGCTGAAGTGTTTTGTTTTAATATAGTTGGACTTGGGCACTTGGTCAAGTTAATGCATGTTTAAAAAGGAAAACAACCAACCAACCAAAATTCCTGTGCATCAGATGAGCTCTGGCAACTGCATGTGTGTGCTCTTAGCCTAGAGAGCCTTTTCTTGTCCTGCAAGTGAAAGAGGGTCACCTTGCATTTGCCATGAATACACTCATGATTGTTGACTATTAATTGCTTACTTGTAAAGCTGCAGTAATAGCATCCTCTGTCTGATCTCTGTGTTTGCTTAATGTTGTTTGAAATTTGTGGAAGATGATGTAGGTATGATTTTATTGTACCTTGTCAGTTGAAAAAAAACTGTTAAAAAGTATTTGCTTCACTGAAGCTTTTGGCAAACACGCACTAGTGTTACGAAGCTAATTTTTATATTTGTTATTAATTGTCTGTTTTCTTCTTTGTTCCAGCTAACCACATGTACAGTGCTTAATGGAACCTCATGGGATGCAGTCAGAGAAACAGGGCTTTTTTTAACCACACAGAACAGTGCAGACGGGCTGTTGTTCCTTTCAACATAACTATCACAAGCTTCAGGGTTAAGATTGCTATTACTGTCTCTCCTCCTTGCTTTGGCACAAAAGCACGCTGAGGGTGTTTAATTGCGGGTTTGCCTCAAGGTAGATTAGATTAATTATTACTATGTAATGCAAGTTAAAGCAAATAAAGCTTAGCTAGGTGTATAAAAAAGGTGCTGCCTTTTTGGATTTTTTAAAAAAAGCCTGTCAGTCACGATGAAATGCAGCCAACTTTCTTCGTACCAGTGAAAGAAAAGGACTGTTAACCCTGTGAAGGGGATATTTATGTCAAGATGAGCATATGATACGGAGTAGAAAAGGAAGGTTTCTCAATGAGAAGGACTGCAATTGCTTTCAAGACTCTTTAAGTTGTGCTCTTGAAGACTGCAGAACTAGATTAAAATGAAGCCTTATCACTTGAACTTCAGTGCCTTCACTGCAGAGTTCTTTACAGCCTTAATGCTAACTACCCACTATGGAACGGATCAAAGTGTTAAATATTTTGCATTATGCTTTACAAAATACTGATGCAGCAGGTTTGTAAAGGGGGGAAAACAAGTAATTGCCTTTAATCTATGCATTTTTGCCAAGCCATACTGAATTATTTTATTGTTAGAGGCATTAGAAACTAACAGTAAAAAGAACCACCAAGTTTGGAAGCATATTTTGGGGTACATCATTTCTATTACTGTATAATGTATTGCCTTACAATTTTAAGTGATAACATACATTAAGTTAACAAACATTTAAGAAATATATGCACTGTTTGAACTGTAAATTATTCTTAGAACACTTTTACTTGGTTTTACATTGTTCTTTTAGTGCCTTAATTTGAGATAATTGTATTATTGCCATGTCGATAAATGTAGAAACATAAAACTAAACAAAAGAAACCTCTAAAAAAACTATTGCATATCAGTAGTTTTTACAGAATTTTAATTGGTTGAAGTATTGTAGATGCTAGGTGCATTTTCTAAATTAAGTACACTCTTTGAATGAAAATTCCTCTTACAAAGAAAGACTGATTCTTGTTCATAAGCCAAGAGATGTGTAGGCAATGCAAAAAAAAAAAACAAAACAAAAAAAAAACCATGCAAAAGCTCTGGGTAATTCAGGAATTTCAGTAAACGCTGTTAAGACTCTTGCTTTGTAGCAGGAATACATTCATGGTATGGGCAGTATGGTTTTATTTTATTTTATTTCTTAACCAAATACCTCCTCAGTAATTTATAATGGCTTTGCAGTTGTGTATTAAATAAGAAGCACTGGAAAACTGATTCGTCCTTAGGACGATTTGCATGTTTCAAGTGGTGTTGAAAGCCGCACTGATGGATATGTAATAATAAACATATCTGTTATTAATATGGTAATGACTCTGTGCTCATTTAATGAGAAATAAAGTAATTTATGGAAAGACCCTTTAAAAAACGACTGGCATGGTGTTTTCTCCTGACTGCAGCTTATACATCTTTCTAAGCATTCAGACATTGCAACAGCTTCCAAGTACAAGGTGCATCTGCAGTGTAATGCCCAGGGCACTTTGTAATGCTTCTTTTTTTTTTTTTTAACAATTCCACATGAATAATTAAATATCATATTAAATAATGTTTTCATTTCCTTATTCTCATGGCCTGCTGTAGTAGGCTAATTTCTGTTTATTATTCAACCACCACTCTGAGCTGGCCTTGTGATTGCTTCATTCTTGATGATGCAGGTTTGGAGTTTCAGAAACCCATTTATTTGCAGGAGGGAACACTGTTCAAAAGACAAGGTAGTTTTCCTTGGTGTGGGTTTTTGGGGTTAGGCTTGTTTGGGTTTTTTTGGAACAGCCTGTACATCCCATAAAATTAACTGTCAATAAATCTCTCCGGGTAATCCACCAAGGCCTGCAGAACAATAGAGCAGTAAGGACAAATTACATGTGAATGACTGTACATCCTTTGAAGGTCACAGAGCTGGGAAGTACAGATAAATAGAAGCAGTTGATATAATTTCAGGAAGTTTCTCTATGTTGAGCTTGCTGTATCAGAAATGTCAACAATTTCAAACCTGTGGCTGGAGCACACTAAAGACAATCGTACAGATCACCAGTTACATGGACTGTGAGCTTGTTAAGCAATACGAGGGATAATTGTGACCTGCTTTAATCTCCTGTCACATACTGGGAAGGGAAATAATATAGTAAGATGATTAAACGTATCTTACTTAAATACACACATTATAATAGGAAATTTGGAATAGTTGGAAAGGCCTGTGATCTCTCCAGACTCATATTAAATTGTGGATTACTTTTCTGCTTTCCATTATGTCTACCTGGCTACCTCTGCAGGCTCAAAATCTTTTGCTTGAGTAATTTATTAATAAAAAGTCCTATCTTGTAATTTCATATTTAATGAATCTGAAAAATAGCATAAGCCCTATTATGAATAGCTAATGACTAGTGGGAAGAGGGAAGGATTGTGGAAAAACGATTTTTTCTCTACAGATTGCCAGTTATGGCCATTTCCGAAGTTTTTTAGTAATGCTGAAGTTCTGCAGTTCTTTTAAATGCTGATTTTGCTTGGGAAAGCAGCAGCAGACGTAATGAAGTGTAAAATTACATTGACTTGTGTGTCTGGGATAAATTGCAACTAAAATGCTGTAATAATAAAGTCTAGACGTGCAAATTACAGTCTGTGTGTTCTGGTACACTGATGTTGGCACTTGTTTACTGTAAGCATGGTGCCTATCTACAGGAATAGCTATACTTTGAATAAACAAAAAGCAGCCCAAGGTTTCTGTTGTTAGGAAAAGTAATGCTTACAACCTCAACTGACAGTCATCAAGAGATATGAAATGTGTAAGCTGTGAAGAGCCAGCATAGGTCACCCTGGCTGCCTTTATATCAGTGAAGCTGTGATTTTACAAAAATGAGAGAAGAAATCTTGAAGAAAGCTTGAGAAATCATGAAGTTTAGATTCTTACGTGATCATATTTTTGTTGATTTGCCTCCACTTTTTCATTTTTTTAAACAACTGTATTAAGTTCATTGTCATTGGCAGAATGCGAAAAATCTGATTATCTCTTCAAGCCTCCCTATTCCTGCTGAAGGCAAGAGGAAAGAAAATGGAAGGAGTAGCGAACTGTAGGAAAACATCCTGGTAATAAAAAGATACAGCCTCTTCCGCAGGTGAGATTTTCTTACAGTAGCCACTGAGGCTGCAGCCAGAAACAAGTCAGGAATTGTACAGTGAGAGGAGGGGCAGCAGGTGCCAAACTCTTTTCTGAGCTGGTGAACTCTACTGGGATTTTTTTTTTATGTACGAATTACATATTTTTTATCTGCATATAAAAAATGCAGATAGAGTTTTGTTCTTGTTCCTTCCCCCAGATGTACATTGTGACCCAGAAAGTAAAAAGTTTGAAAACTGCTGAAGTGGAAGAGGTAACACAAACGTAGGGGGTGTTGGTACTTTAAACATCTCCTGCATTGCTGTGTTTTCTTTGCTGAAGGTACATCGAAGATACACTGGAGCTTTGGATGCCTCATCCCCATAAGCCTTCAAGGCCAGGTTGGATGGGGCCCTGGGCCAGCACCTGGTCTTGTAAATGACATTCCTGCCCATGGTCCCTTCCAACCCAAACCATTCTATGATAGTTTCCCAAGAACATTATGTTCCCAATAGAAAAGAAAATATCACCTGCCAATATATCAAATGAGGGTAACACCTCCTGAACTTTAAAGAAACAAGAAATGTAAATGCAGTATTTTAATTGCCGAGTCTCTGATTATTTAAAGTGAATCTCTGTTCTATCACAGGCATCACACAGGTGCCTGAAGCATGCCTTGCAAAGGCGTTTGTTTTCCTTCCCCAGCCCTTTAGCGGTATCACAGCACCTGCTTGTACTGTCTGAGGGTTCACCTACCACTTGTGCTCCTCCGAACTGGGCCATGGGAGATCTCACAGCATTAAAAGCCTCTTGTAAACAGATCTGGACTTGCTCTGAGCCATGTTCCAGCATTCATAAATCCTGCCAGGCCTGTTGGCCTGCGTGCACTATGGTGCAGATGACACAGCCCCAGCTTTTGGATCCAACCAGCTCAGGGTGGGAAGGAGAGCTGCTCAGAAGCCCTGCAGCACGCCACAGAGACATAGCCAGGGCAGAGTTCCAGTGTCCCCATGCCCCTGCCCAAGGCTCCCCCGGGACCTGCCTTTCATTAGAAATAAGATGCATTTAATAATGTTCATTTAATCTTTTACAATTTTAATGTCGTCAAGGTAATCTGAGTTCATATTTATACATCAGGTTGCACTCTTTGTCTCCACACTCCTTATGCCAATTTGTGTAAGATTCAGGGAAACCAGCATCTATTGATCCCCTCCTTAAGGAAAAAGGCACATGGCTGTTACTGCAGGAAGACGCCTATATGGTCTCAGAGGGAAAAAGAGGGAGGTAGAGGTTCTTCACCTTGCAGAGGTCAGGATAATTTTTCCTGCAGATAAAAAGCCAGTTTCTTCTCTTTAAGCACAGCACCCTCTAGTGCCTTTCCCACATCCTGGAAATGCACGGTCTGTGACTGCCTGAGGCTTTCTCTAAATGGAAGGATATATTCAGTGCAGCTTCAGACCATAGAGCATTCCACTTCCATGTAGCAGTCACAAGTAAACGTGACTCTACATAGATCACCATTGCTATTAAGGGCAAAACGCTTGACTGGAGATATCCCACACTTAAATTCACAGGCAGGCAGCTGGGATCTGCTCTCACTTGAATAGACGGTCTGCAGGATCTCACCCTAGAACTGGATCAAAGCTTTTCTACAAAGCTCCTTTCAGCAAGTCCAAGTAACAAAAGATTCATCACTCTTGCTAAATTGAAAGTTGACTAAACTGAAATTGACTAATTTCAACACTTAAATCACCTTAGTAATTGCAAACTCCATCTTAATTCAACATCCAGCTTAATTTCAGCATAACACCCATTGTTGCTTCTCCGTCAAATGAAATCCTTGCTTCCCCAAACCTCCTTGTCACATCTAGGAGTCTACACTGGACAATAAAATCACCTTTCACTCTTCCTTATGATAAACTGAAAAGACACAGAAACTTCTAAGCCTTTTACCTTAAGGCTTACGTTCAAACCCTGGATTATTTTTACAGCCATTTTATATTTCCTTCTTCTACTGTTTGAAACTGAAAATCACATTTGGGGAACAGCAAGGAAAAGATCCTTGTTTTAGATATCAGCTCTACGGCAAAAACATGGCCAGAAGTGCACATTCCAACAACCAGACGGTGGTATAAGCCGTGGCAGAAGCTCTTCACAGCTGCAGCTGTAAGCAGCAGAGGAGTGTCACATTTCTAGAGGTGAGAGCTAGGAGGGGTCCACGGAAGGGATGTTTCTTTCTGGCATTCTCTCCCTTATATGTTTAAGCACTGCTGTGGTTTCTTTAACCACACCCTAATACCAAGAGTTTTGGTGGAAGCAATTGAGATTCAGGTCTCCCTGTCTACCGGCTTTAATGTGTACAACTTGGGGTTTATCATGCTGAAAGGTCCCGGCTGTTGCCATCACACTCATCCTTCAGTGCTCCATATCCATCACTGAGCCTTAAAATCATTGCTGGTTGATTACTCATCTCCTCTCCCCCCCCACCCCGTGAAGTTCTGTTGATAATTCTAGCTCCTATAGCCTCCAGCCTTTCCTATAAACCAAACCTATATCATCCACAAGACCCTTTTTAGTTTTTTCTGCCTCCCTTCCCTTGCCTTTTGCAATTACAGCTTTTGGGCAGACCCCCGGGGGTGCAAAAGCCCACCTCAGCTCTCACAGAATCACACCATCACAGAATGGGTCACGTTGGAAGGGACCACAGTGGGTCATTTAGTCCAACCTCCCTGCTCAAGCACAGCTGTCCTAGGGTACACGGATCAGGATTGCTTCCAGATGGTTCTTGAATACCTCCAGTCAGGGGGAATCCACACCCTCTCTGGACAACCTGTTCCAGTGCACAGGAACCTGCACAGTACAGAAGTTCTTCCTCATGTTCAGGTGGAACTTCCTGTGCATCATTTCCTGGCCATTGCACCGTGTCCTATTGCTTGGCATCACCGAGGAGAGCCTGGCTCCATCCTCTTGGCACTCCCCTTTAGATATTTATACACATTGATGAGGCCCCCTCTCAGTCACCTCTTCTCGAGGCTGAACAGGGCCCAGCTCTGAGTGTATCATCGTAACACAGATGCTCCAGTCCCTTATCATCTTTGCTGCCCTTTTCTAGACCCGCTCCAGGAGCTCCACGTCTCTCTTGTGCTGGCGATCCCAGAGTTGAACACACTCTGGCTCCAGCCCTGTGCCCTCCACACTGACGTTCCCTGCCCGCGGCACCAGCGCAGCTTTCACCCCGTTCCGGGGGTCGGGCCCGTTCCAGACCCCAGCCCGAACTCCTGCGCCGACGGCTGCTCTGCCCAAGGCTCGCAGGATTAACCGGATCCAGTCCCCGGCCTGTTCCCGGCGGCAGCTCTGCCCAGGGCTCCCAGGATTAACTCGACCCAACCCCTGGACTGCTCCCGGCCCGCTCCACCGCCGGCCCCGCCCGTTCCGGCGGTGCGCGCGCACCGCTCCCGCCCCGCTTCCGCCGAGCGGCCGCGCTTGCAGCGTCATCCCGGGGGCTGGTTTGAATGAGACCCCGAGCGGGGCCGGGACC
>VZRN01003762.1:325849-339703 GCA_013397935.1 Dasyornis broadbenti | reverse complement strand
CCCTGGGAGGCGCGGCTCGGCCGGCGGGGGAGGGTGGAAGGAAGGAAAGGAGGGAGGCAGTGTTGGCCTAGCCCTGCTGCTGGGAGGGCGGATGTCGCTCACGTCCCGCGGGCCGCCGTGCCTCGCCACTGCCCTGTCTCGGTTTGCTCTGATTTTGTGCTAAAAGAGAAGTGGTGCTGTCCCTCCGGTGAGCCAGAACTCAGCATCCGTGCTTTCCAGTTCATTTAGGTGTGTCTGCCTCCGCTCTTTGAAATTCGTTATAGCCTACAGACTCAATCAGGTTGGAAAACCCCAAGTCCAACCTGTGTCCGAACACCACCGTGTCAACTAGACCAGAGCACTGAGTGCCACATCCAGTCTTTCCTTAAACACCTCCGGGGACGGTGACTCTGCCACCTCCCTGGGCAGCCCTTTCCAATGCTAATCTTCGTTTCTGTGAAAAAATTCTTCCTAATGTCTAATCTACACCTAAAGCTTTCTTAAATTATACCTCATTCTGCTAGCCCTTTTTGCTGTGAAGAAAGGTTTCAATTGAAGACTTTAAGAACAAAATCTCCAGTGACGCTCTTTAGGACCAGTTACTGCCTTGATCACGTCTCACAGGTCTGGCCTATTTGGGCTCTTCAATTTTTTAGGTTGTAGGCAGCCTCAGTACACACAGTTTGTCTGCTATTTTAGCTACGGTTGGCAAAATGGGATCCTTATATCAATGTCAGTGTTCAGGATTTTTCCTGAGCTCATCCAAATCTGGTGGAGTCTTTCTCACTGGAGATACTCAAGAATGGTCTGGACACAATCCTGTGCCATGTACTCTGGGATGGCCCTGCCTGAGCAGTGAGGTTGGACGAGATGTTGCACTGTGGTATGTTCCATCCTGACCCGTTCTGTGAACTATATGAGCTGTGTTTTCTGATTAGCAGGGAAAATATATCATTCCTTTTCCTTTCTTTCCATAGTTTTCAAATTAACAAGTTTCTCTTTTATTTTGCATGAAGCCCTGTTGCAGTCTCTGAAGAAAAGGCACTCATGCTCTTCCATTGCTCCTCTTGAGTGCTGAGTTGTCAAAACCAGTGACACTAGGGATGAATAATTGCTAGCTTCTCTGCGTATTTAGCAGGGGCTACATGACTGTTCAAAAATTCAAAACCCAAAAGTCTGTGCAGCTGAGTTGTTCAGTGACTGAGTGGATTGTCTTCCTGGAAAAGGGGAAAAGCCTTGTGCTTCGTAGGTCTTAAATATGCAAGATAATAAATGTGTTTTAGAAAAAATTAGAATGTTGGGCAAATCAGAAGGTGTTTTCTGATAGAAATACCGAAAAGTCAGTCACTAGACTTGCTTTTGATTATTCTGTCATGTTACCTATCACAAGCACTGCATACATCTGAAATCTGAACCTTTTTGGAAGGGTTTTTAAAGAATGACTTGTAAGAGTTCTGTGTTCTAAAAAGGTGTAGTTGCTGTACTATATTTATGTAAAACCAAAGCACAGGTAGAAGGATGTGGCTTTCCTAGAGTCTGATATTTCAGCCACTTACTGTGCATGTAGAATGTCACTGCATGCTGTATTTTATATATTTTCAGCAAAATCTCAGTTTACTAAAGAAGGCTTATGTACCTGTGTTAGTGACTGGAAGTGGTCAAAGGTGTGTCACCGTTCTGTAGAGGCACACAGCTTGTTCCAGGCATTTTTTTGTCTGCTCTTGGTCACTACTAACTTTATCAAAGTGAAGTTAACATTCCATTGTGCCGTTTTGCCTCCTCTTTCTGCTGGTGATCCCATTTCTGGCATTGAGGTTTACACTTTTTGTGACCAAATTTCATTCTGCCTCTTAATTCCAATCCTGCACCTTTACTGGGGTCAATGGCCTTGCTTTTAGAGAACATTGTATTGTTTTCCTCTAAAGGAGAACGGAAATGCTGAGGATAACTGAACTGGAATTGCACCTCTGAACTTCAGAAAGTTCAGTTGTTTGCACTGAGCAGTGCCAAGAGAATGGGAGAGTTAGTTCCAAACTGCTTTTGTGAAGACCTGCTAAAGGGTTTCTGGTGCTGTTAAACACACTTATTGCTTGCGGAGTTTCCCAGTATATATGTTACTTACAATGGTTTTGTAGGATATTTTTAGACCTGCTGGAAGTAGTATGTTCTGATGGATGAGGTGCCATACAGTAGAGGTGTTCCCTTAGCGTCATTATTGACACGTTTTAAGAGTTGAAAACAGAATGTTTTGGAATGATATAAAGTCTTGGTAATCTTGGTTATTATGTTCTTGGGTATTGGAAAATAATCAAGTTTCAAAACATTTTGCTTGCAGTTAATGTGAAATGGGGAAAAGAGAAATTTGATGGCGTGGAGCTGAACACTGACGAACCTCCAATGGTCTTCAAAGCCCAGTTATTTGCATTGACTGGAGTTCAGCCAGCTAGACAGAAAGTTATGGTTAAAGGAGGAACTCTGAAGGTAGAAATCCTCGTTTTTTGTATTATGTCTAACTTTATTATGTGTTAACGTGAACAATGACCATATTTCTGGATGTTCCTCCAAAAAATCTTTGGTTGTGTGTAAACTGACTGCACTTTACTTATTTATACAAAACACTGCTTGGTGGGAGGTTTTTTGTTAATTTTTTATGTTCAGAATCTGAATGCAAGTTTTGTCTTTCTGGCATGTGTGAAAGAAGTTTCTCTGGTGCTTCTCTGCTGGAGGCTTACTGGTGTAATGAGATATAGGCAACTTTGCTACAGCAAGAAGTTGTTTACATTTAAGCAGTGTTGAACAACACATGGAGAACCTTATTGAAAACACAACTTGACTGCCTTTTATTTTAGTCAGACAAGACTTGATAACATGTAAATAGTTAATATTGTGTAATCTTGGATGAAAACACAATTGTATATTTAGAAGTATATGATTAATATTAATGAATATACTTGCTTGTCTCTTGCTGCAAGATAATTAACTTGTCTGTTATTTTCTTTCACAGGATGATGACTGGGGGAACCTAAAAATAAAGAATGTAAGCTCTGAGCAGTAACTAAGTTTTACTATTTTAATTTTTTATTTTGGCATTTAAAGGAAGACTAGAAAGTGCTTGCTGTTTCTGTTTGAATGGCCAGTGCTTTCTTAAAAAGTTGTACCTTGATGGAAGATAATTTTATAGGTGTCATATATAAGCATGCTTAGAAAGGTCTCACCATTGATATATAAAAAACTTTTCTTCGGCATCAGTAGGGAAGTCACACCATCTTTTCCGAAGCACTTGTGAGGATATATTTTTTTATTTCATACAAGAGATGTTCTGGGTCAAAGCAGTGACCTTTTTGTGCTGTGACCATTAAAAATAAATAATGTTATTTAGAGAGATCTTGTGAACCTGGGCACTGTCTGCAGACCCTTGTCCTTGCTCATCCCCATTGTGGACAGCTGTGTTGGTAATGCTGAAGTTACATTTCTGCCTGTGTCCTTTTTTACCAACCTGCTGAAATTTGCTCTCCTGTGTTAAATAGCTGTTTATGAACAAAGCCATTAGTAATGGTAATTCATACCTTTGGCAAAAGCCCCAGAAAGTGAATGTGTTGTGTTGCTTACCTAGATAACATTGCATCAAGGAATCCCACAGGGTTTTGTTTGGTTTTTTTGTTTCTTTTTTTTTGTTTGTTTGTTTGTTTTTTAATTTGGTTTTTTGTTTGTTTGTTTTTTGGGTTTTTTTTTGGTGTAATATTTGTTACTGTTTGTCTCTTGTAACATCTTGTAACATCTGTTACAGATTTTCCTCCAGTTCTTCGCTGGGCAGATTGAATTAGGTAGCATTGCTTACCCTTGTAATTAGTTTGCAAGTATCTGTTAGCAGTCTGTAGCTGCAGCTGTAGCAAAGTTACTCAGCAAAAAACCCAGTACATAATATTCTTCTCTTTTTCTGCATACTATTGTGCTAATAGCTGCCTTTATTCATTTTAATAATGTTATATGCAAGTTCTAGGGATTTATTTACATTGTCAAAGCAGTTCCACTTAATTCTGTTGTTCATCTTTTTCCTTAGCACTGTATGTTTCAAGGCTCCTGATAGTAATTTTCTCCTCCTTTGGCAGATCATATTGTCTAGATGTACTCCTGTTGAATGCTAAAAGACTCCTTTCTCTTATGTTAGTTCAGCAAGCATGAAAACTTGATTTGTTTTCTGCCCGCCGCCCCCCTAAATGTTAGTTCTCATGCCTAAACTGATGTGGTAATTAGGTTATTTTTCTGTTTCAACTAGTGTAACTCAGAACTTGCCAGGCAAGCTCACCAGCCTCACCAGATGTTTTGGTGGAAATATCTGTCATGGATAATTCTGTGGCATTGTTCTCAATAGGTACTTCCTAGATATGAGGAATTAAAGTATGCCCTTAAGTCACAATAGTGAAGTATTGGTTCTGTGAACTAAGAGAAAGATTGTGTTTATTTTTGGGGAAATAGCTGCAAAGTATGTTAAGAGCTTAAGGGTTTGAGTAGAAATAACTGTCCTTAAATATTCATGACTTTTTACTGTGTTTCAAGGGGATGACCTTACTAATGATGGGTTCTGCCGACGCGCTTCCAGAAGAGCCAATTGCTCGACCCATCTTTGTGGAAGACATGACAGAGGAGCAGTTGGCTTCAGCTGTAAGCATATTTCCAACTTTGGTTTCATGTAAACCTTCGAGTAATGGCTAGTTTTTAAATACCTGCAGTTGCTTAGAAGTGGATTTTGAAACTGTAATGTCTGTTTAGCATCTTCACCAAGAATTACAAATTTACATTGATGACCAGACTGGGAGCAGTGAAAAGAAGTCTGGGATGTAATTTAAAAGTCATACAGTTAGTGCTGTTTTTCCTTTGAGTGGGCAGCTTAGTAAATTTTCTAAAAATAGCATTGCTGATGTTTTTAGGGACAAAGTTGTATTGCCTTTGCTTTATCAGTGTCCTGAACTTTGTCTAAACAAGGCCTCTTAGATATGCAGAATTATTTCCTGCCTTTTTTATATCTGTGAGGAGAGACTAGGGTTTGTTTTGGGGTGGGGCGTGTTTGGGGTTTTGTTTGTGCATGTTACTAGTATTAGGTCAACTTTGTGAAAAACGAAAATAAATGTGACATTAGTAGAACAGATAGTATGTTTTGCTTTATGGGAGTAAAGTCTGAAAGAGCATAATTAAGCTATTATTTCTTTAATGCAGTAACTTCTGGATTTCCTTTCTTACAATTTAAGAGGCTTAATTTTCTCATCAGTCATTTGAACTGCAAGCTCTTTATCATACTTAACAGTTGCATGATTGTTGTCAACTGTGCATGCAGAACAGAAATACTTTTATGCATGTCTGTATGAAAAAAGATCTGTAGTTTAGGACTGGTCTTGTGCTTCAGGATTTAATGGTTTCCAGACCACCTGCAGGTGAAGGACATTTATGTGTTTTTGACTAACCACATACACAGGCTTTGAGATAACTGAGAGGCAAGGAAGGAGATGATTCACTGTCAGAAAGTATTTTGAAAAAGTTGGTCATATTGAACTTTTGTTATACATTAAAATTCAGTTGTCTGCACTGCGTGTATTCACTTATGGAATATGCTAAATTAGTTCTCTCTTCCTAAAATAGTCTATTGCTACTGATACGCAGTACTACTTTAGTTTCATTAAACTATGTGTTTTTCCCTGACAAATACCTAAGTATTCAGGATTTAAAAAAAAAAAGAAAAAGAAAAATTATATTACATGGTGATTTATAATTTTTTTCTGAAACTGGTTACTTTAACTATTAGATGGTCAAACTATTACTGTTTGACCATCACATTGGTCAAAACTTTATAAATTCACAAGTTGTCTGAAAAGATCAAGTTAATGAACTGTTGCAAACTTCTGGGGAGGCGTTTAAACAATGCTTTTGTTTCAAACTATGGACTCCATTATTTTTAGAGCTTTACTGAAAACTGATTTTAATTAAAACATCAGTGTTTTGTGCAAATGTTTTCATGTGGAAATTTCTTGGAAATAGAATTTTAAGGTCAAAACTTGAATGGGATTATGACTGAACTTTCTGAATGACTGCACTGAAGAATATGTTAATTAAACTAAACATGCACAGAAAAACCCCCAAATGATTCCTGAATGTCCCCTAAAAGTATCAAATGGTGAAATGATAAATATAATGATAAAGTGGATCTGGAAAACTTCATAAAGTTTTACGTAATATTCCAGGTTTTATGCATAATTAATTTTCTTAGAAGTTGATGTCACATTATGGCATTTATACAAAAATTGTTGCACATCTCTCTGACCTTCAAGCACCCTTGTGAATTTTTTGGTAGATGGAATTGCCGTGTGGATTGACAAACCTTGGCAACACTTGCTACATGAATGCTACAGTTCAGTGTATCCGCTCAGTGCCAGAAGTGAAAGAGGCCCTTAAAAGGTAGGATTCAGGACAAAAATACCGTGACTGAAATGTTTTCTCTAGCTTATGAAGTAGATATTTTGAGGAATGGTCATCTTAGTACTGGTATGGATTATTATAACAATCTGTTACTCTTTAGGTCTATTCTGGATTAAAATAGTGATCGATTAAAGTTTATCCTATGGCTGTGTTAGTCTGTACTTTAATAAAGAAGTTAAAGTTTTGTGTTTCTTGGAACTGGCTTTTGGTAGAGAGAACTTGTTTTGCTTAGCTAGAAAGTAGTTCCTATCAAGACTGATTTAAAATTCTAAAACAAGCTACTGAACTCTTAACCCTGATTTTTTGCTGTTAGTTTTTATGGTCTTGTTCTGTATAAAAGAATCCTATGGGAGTCCTGTTCTTTTTAGGAGTATTTCCTGCAATGGCTCTGTTGCACAATGTTTTCAGCTGTGAAATTCTGATATTACTGACACTTGCTACTTGGAGGTACAAAAGGAAGTTCTAAGATATGCCTTCATGGAATTTTGTTTTGTTTGCTGATTTGTTCTGACTGTAGGATAGCTTTCCTGATTTTTGTTTGTTTGTTTTTGTTATTCTGGACTGAAATGTGAAAATGGCCAGTGGTTTTTCGGTTGGTTGGTTTTTTTGGTAAGGAATATACAAGAAACACAAAAGTTACGCATATCAGAAGAAAAAAGAGCTGCCTGCCATTGTGTGCCTGAATTTGTCCTCCAGATGAATTGTAATGAGAAAACAATGAGTATTTTTAAAAAGTGAGAATTAGGCAGAGCATTATTGCCATCTTAAGGTTAATTTAATTCCTTTAAAATACACTGCTTTCTTGATTCCATGGTACCCAGCTGGATATTCTGTATTACTGTAATCACTAGTTATTTAAGTAGTTATAATTTTTTTTCATTCTGTTAGCAGGTGAACCTTAATTATAAAACACTGAGAACTATTTGTGAAGTAGAGAAATTTGGTTTCAAGGCTTTTATTGACTGTCAGTGTTCTCATTTTTGGAAAATCTATGTATTTCCATGTGAAAGACTCTTGAGTTACTGCACTGAATCAGAATATTTGACAAATTTAACATACCAAATGGCAAAATGTAGCCTATGAAACTGGCAGACTGCAATACAAGATGTGGCTGTACTGTCTGTGAGAATTCAGATTCACATTCAGATTCAAGCTTTGTTTTTCCCTGGAGATTTAGCCCTGTTTTGATCTTCCCTGCTTGATGACAGCATGGAAGGCTGTAGGGTGCATGGGCAGGGGGAGAGGTGTGCAACGGCTCACTTGGGAAAGCTGTTACAGCTTCTTTTCTCATGGCCTGCTCCACTGATCTCCACAAGGAACTCCTCCCTGTTCCGTAGTGTGTCAGGGGAAAGCTTCCTGCTCATCATCGAGCAGTGGTCAGAATTCCAAAAGTTCAGTCTGAGATTAGAGAATGTGTGAGACCCTCCTTCTGCTTGAAGGCTTTGCGGAGTCCATCTGTTCCTCATCCAGCTGCTGAATTAAGAATTCAAAGAGTGGCAAGTTCTTGTCATATAGGTGGGCTCCTACACCTTTTCAGCATAGGAAATACTCCCCGAAGGAAACATCTCACTTATCACTGTTTTGCTTCTGCTGCAGAGGGAGGAAGCAAGCCAGTCCTCCATCTCTGTGCATTTTATCTGCCATCTATCCTTGAAGGTGTTTTTTTCCCCCGCGTATCTGAAGAAGCCATGGCAAATGTTTCAGAAATGGGGTAGCTTTTGTTCAGACTTTTTCTCAGTTTCTTTAAAACTGAGTCTTTGAGGCAAAAGGATTAGGGAAGCAGCAGAGATGTATCCAGACTTCTTGGTCTGCCTTTACTTATTGTCTGAAAGATGCCGGTTTCCCTTTGCTTCCATGCAATGCTTGCAAAATTGGTGAAACTTTGAGGTAAATGTGAATAAATCTGCTTCAAAAACCCAACTGTCCTTGTTTGTGTTTCATTGCATGCAAATTATTTTTCTTCCCTTTTAGGTATGGTGGTGCCTTAAGAGCTTCAGGAGAAATGGCCTCTGCTCAATACATTACTGCAGGTTGGTGTTTAGAGTAGAAAACAAGGGTTCAGACAAGTGTGTGATTTGCTGCTAACTGCAGATGAAGTTTGCAGTTAGAACTCTGTGTATTGTTCTTTAGTGCATATGCCTCAGGAATGTCAGACCTGCTGGCACTGGAGGATTCATTTTGTCTTTAAAGGTTATTCTGCCCCTGCCTGCAAAGTGTTTTTCTTTGCACATTACCCAGTTGCAGGCTAAGGAAAAGATACTCGAGTGTGATCTAGGCTTAGATAGAAATAACTTGTATCTCTTTAATGTTTAGATGTAGGCATGAAGTAACTGGAACTTCCTAAAGCAGATTCCATCCGTCCATCTGTTGATTTGATCACTTTGTGTAGCAATATTTTAGTGTACAGTTCTTTGTTTCAGCTAATAGTAGGCTAACACCATACTCCTGGGATATGCATTTCATTGGTATTTTTTAGTATGATTTATTGGCTGAGCGTTATTGTTACGGTGGAAACTGATGCTTTATCAGTGGTCTTAGCCTTTGCCCTAAAGATCCAGATTTCGTAACTAGAATGGAAAGTGGTGTCTTCAAAACAAAAGTTACTCTTTGTTGTGGTGGTCTGGGTGCTCACAGTGTGGGACCTCACGGTGGCCCTGTATCTTCAAGCTCTAACTGGAGTTCTAGTTAGACCCCTTACACTTGAACAAGGGTACTACTTGTCCGCTTTTTCTTTTTTTACTCTATTTCATTGCCCCACTAAGATGCTGGGCCAGGACACTGGGATTTCTACCAGTCCATTTAAGGAATAACAAAACAATATAAGGAAGGAAAGGTCCAGTTTGTGGGTATGCCTGCTGATCGAATTTTGGGGTGGTAAGTTCAATGGTTACTCTATACAGCCATGCCTGCCCCTCCCCTTTTCACTGCCTTTACTTCGTGTCCCTTGTTTTCTTTTTAAGGTGACAGCTCTGCTTCTTAGGAATTCTAATAGTTTAAGTAATTTGTAGTTAATTCTTGGGTGCTGAGCTGTTCAGGAACTCCTGCATGACACTTATGGCATTTTTTTTTTAATTGCTGTGTCATATCAGTTGCACCTCTTATCAAGGTCAGTGAAGACATTTCTGAAAGAGGCAGCAACTGACCTTGGTTCCCTGTAATCTTGCCTATATTCACTTACTCAAGAGTACCATTCATTAGTCTCTCCACTTTTAAATTAGTGACTGTGCAGATTGTTGCCTACCTCACAGGGTTGTTGTGAGGATTAACAGGTGCCTTTGAGGTTATCTGTGGATTTAAAATGCTGTAACCTGTGTAGATAAGACATGTGCTAGAGTGTGGAACGAAAAAGAAAGCCATGTGTGATGTCATGCAGTCAGTATCATTCATTGGATTGCACATAGTTATGAGCTCTCTGCATACACATACTTGTTTTCCTGGGTCTTAAGCATGGGTATTTCCTGGATATTTTATTAAAGTTTTTTTTTCCCCAGTAGCTGGTGAATCTTAAATTGCTCTAGAGGATAGATTGTGAATGCCTTCTGGTTTCTCTTGTGAAAACGTTGTTCCTCAGATATGTTCCAAATGAAATCTTAATTGCTCAAAAATTTTGGGTTTTTTTTCCCCTGTTAGCAGCCAGGAAAGACAAGGCATTATTTGCCAAATTCTCAGAATTGCCATCTTTATGCTTTCAAAGTCGTGTTCACAAAGGAGATCTTAGGTGCACCTGTTATGCCACCTGGAGAATTTGGTCCTGCTTTGGAAAGATCAAATTGGACACTGTTAAATGATCAGTCTTTAAATATTGCTGCTGTTTTACTATTCTTTTTACACTTCCTGCCATGTTTGAATTGTTTTTGCACTTCTGAAAGCATTCACTTTTTCTTCAAGCTCTTAGAGACTTGTTTGATTCCATGGATAAAACTTCCTCCAGTATCCCACCTATCATTCTCCTGCAGTTTTTGCATATGGCCTTCCCACAGTTTGCAGAGAAAGGCGATCAAGGCCAGTACCTTCAACAGGTAAAGACCAATTATTAGCATATTGTTTAAAATTCTCTGGTATGTTGAAAGTTGAGAACAAGAATGTTTTAAAACTTTCCTTCTCTTGTGAAAATAATTACTCCCAGTAAAGTGGGGTGGTTTTCCTGTAGAAAAGTTTTATGGAAGTTGAATGTAATACCAAGTACTAGCTTTGAGAATGCATGGTGGAATTGGGAGAAATTTTTAGTTAAGGAAACCTCACATTTGGCTTTATGGTTGATGGGTGTAATATTACTAAATCATAATGCTACTAGTCAGGTTTCATGTTGTGTTCCCTTCCTAGGATGCCAATGAGTGCTGGGTGCAGATGATGAGGGTTCTACAGCAGAAGCTGGAAGGCATCGAAGGTGATACAGTTATGGAGGTAATTTTAGTCCTAGCTCTAACCAGAATTAGGATTTATAGTATTTCATATATTTTTTGTTAAGTATTATTTGTTTCTGAGTTTTAACATGTGTCTAGAGTCCAGTAAGTAAAATTGCTTTCTTATGTGTCTGATCAGCATAATGCTACTGTGGTCCTGTCAGCTGTGCTGTGGAGTGTGCTAAAACCTTCCCTTTGGCCTTTGTAAGGCAGTGTTGCACCAAGCTGGTGGTGACACACGCTCACGTATGTGGCAGCCGGCCGTGATAACCTGTGAATTCAGCACATGAGAACTTTTTTACTGAACAAAATGTGCTACAGTTTTAACTTGAACTATTTCAAGTAGAAAACTAACCAAATCAACCTGATATAAGAAATTGCTTAAAGTTCTTCCCAAGATTTTACCAGGACAGTTTTCTTCTTTTTCTCTGTAAACTGTTTCCTGGAGAGTCTTGGCAGAGTCTTGGAAGACCATCCTGAAATTTAAGATAGTTTTAAGTTGAAGGGCCAGGGAGGTGTGAATTTTTGATCTGGCTTGCTAATGTGTTTCAAGATGGTTTTAATGGCATGCTGTAAATAAATGTATTTGTTTTGAAACTTTTATGCGGTGTTGGAAGATTGACTGACTAGGACAAAATGCACCTATAGAAAGATGAAGGAGTAGGCCTTAAAGAATTTAAGTAAATGGTGTTATTTTGTCTGTAGAGACGACTGTATTTACATTCTATTTAAAGTTACATCATAAGAGGATTTGTTTTACAGACAGACTCTGGAGCTACTGCAGCATCCTCTAAAAAGAAGAGTTTAATTGATCAGTTCTTCAGCATTGAATTTGAAACAGCGTATCCTAAAGACTAAGGCAAGACATAAACAACCATGATTTCACACTTTAGCAGTTGAGTTCAGGGAGGATGGAAAGCATGGTTCGGAATAGTATGAAAAATAAAAGTGTAGGTTAGGAAAGAGGGGAATGATGTTGTGCAGGAGTACACAGACGTTAAAGTTAAGATTGGATATGCTTTGAGAGAGAGGATGATGTGGGGAGGAAGAATGGTAATGGAAATTTACAGGAAAAAAACCCCAACTTGTTGAATGTCAATAGCAGACTTCCTTCCCAGAGAAGATTGGTACTTACCAACGTCAAAGATGCTGACATGCTTTTTCCAACTAAAAGTAATTGTTGTCCTAAATAGGCTTTTTTGGCTTAAGTGTGTGTTGCTGATATACTTGGCATACTAAAGATGCACAAAAGGTAGCTTGATTGATTTCTTAAGAAATAAATTAGGTGTCCACTGTTGTATGAGTAAGAAACAAATGCAGCTGACAACTTTCTAGTAGCTTCTCTATAGCAAGAAAAAAAGGATATGACCACATGGGGCACACATCTCATGGCAAGTATTACTCTTTTCCCACTTCTCCACCCCAAAATCCTGGCTGTCATGAGACTGAGCATCACTTGTAGAAATAATTATTCTGTGTGTTTTGCTTGTCTGAAATAAGGAAACATTCCCTTAGATGAGGTACTGTATCTCATAGCTTGGTAGTCATGAGGAATAGCCTTTTTTAAGGTAAGAATCATGTGTCTCTCTCCTTGTATCATGACATTTGTTATCCTTGAAATAGCTGGCAATCTTGGAATGCGTAGCTAAGAGGAATGATGCACAGGCCAGTATGAGGAAAAAGACTTGTTAGAAAAGTCACAGACTTTCGAAGTGTGATTACAGCAGCATTTGTAAGAATACCTGCAGTCAGAAAAAAGGAAGGATATGGATGAGAGAAAAGGATTGGGGTAGAAGTATGGAAAGAAGAGAGGACAGGTAGAAGAATTAGAATAATGTGTAGAAAATAATGAAAGAACGAATTTCATTTCAGTGAAGAGGACAGAAGGCAGAGAAAGGAGGCTCTGCATGTTGAAAGAAACAGAAGTCTGGCCAACAGCAGCAATAGAACTTTATTAATCATAAACAGCAATGCAATGGAATGTTGCAGGAGGGTTTTGCAACTTGGTGTTGGCAGCCAGTTAATGTGTTCTGTGTCCTGGGGGTTGGGTGGTGGTGGGGGAAAAGAAAGAACAAAGCAGGCCTCAGCTTAAATGGTGATCAGAAACTTATTTTACTTTTTTTTGGTGTGCTGCCTGCCCCAGCTGCCCCTTGTCCTTAGCCACGAAGGAACAGATTGGTCTGAAGGAAGTGCTCTTTCAAATCTTTTTGCGCTACAAGAAGTAAAAGTACTGTCTACAGAAGCGCAGAATTACCTAAATTACTGTGCTGCTTGGTATATTGTGTTCACTAGGAGCAGTAGTTCAGCTCTTGGTGCATGATGGTTTTCCTTAATTTTGTGAAGCATGAAATGTACAGAAGCTGAAGAAGAGGAAGTAACTAAAGGAAAGGAGAATCTGCTTCAGCTTAGCTGCTTTATCAATCAAGAAGTGAAATACCTGTTTACAGGACTAAAATTGGTAAGCTATTGCAACTTTTATTGAATTGAAATTCTAAATGGCCTCTGTATTTTTTAATTGAAATTCTGAGTGACCTGTGTATTTAATCTGTGACTTGGAATTGACATCTGCTGTCCAAGCTTTACAAAGTTTCAAGAATCTTTTTGGTGTTCGTTGGGAAGATGGCTGTGCAAGGGAATTGCATGTTAATGTCAGATTTCAGCAGAGTGTTTTCTTGACCATGACATGGTCTTGTCCATGCAGGTAACCAAGTGCAAGGCAGTTTGCTACTTGTTTGTTCAGCTGGGTTTCACTCCAGACTGAGCAGTATCATGGTTTACATACGCAGAAATAGGTTCCCAAAAAGTCCCAAAAGTCAACTTGAAAGTAGGGTGACATTCTGGTTCCTAATTAAAAACTCCCCAGATGATGTAACAATTAAATTTGGTTTTGCAGATTTTGAAAGAGTGTTACTTTCTGTGAGACAGCATCATCCTCAAACTTTTTTTAAGTAGAACTCCTTAAGGTAGTCTGTGATATATATATATATATATATATACACACATA
>VZRN01003762.1:280733-325445 GCA_013397935.1 Dasyornis broadbenti | reverse complement strand
AAAAGTAAGATAAAATAGCTAATGCTCACAAATTAAAAAACTATAAAAATAGAGACTTCACTTTCAGGCCAAAAAAAAGGTACAATTCTTATGCTGTATTGCCTGTAGCAAGAGAATTGCAACACTAAGAACAAAGCTAGTCTTTCCCAGAATTTTATAAGGAGACACCAGCTGTCACTTTATAAGCAGCTCTGCCTGCTTGAGACTGAAAGCTGAGAAATGGGAAAATACTCTTCTCACAAGAAACTTCAGTTTTTCTTCAGTTCTGTTCCAAGCATGGTATGACACATTTGTAATCAAGTCCAGATACAATTCATAAAAATCCAGTTGTGAGTTCTACTCCTGTGGAGCAAAATTTTCTGCAGCGAGAAACTCAGTGTTGTCAGGGCTCAGGAATGAGCCTGGAGCTGAAGGAATGAATGGGCATGATCCTTTCTGCCAAGGAATTTCAAAATGCTGTGTGTTGTAATGGCTGACAGCAACAGAAGAGACTGGCAGAACAAAATTTAGTTTATGGTTTGTTTACCTCTGTTTTGGTTTTCTCTAGACTGTGTTTTATGATGAACCTGTGTTACTTCTTTTTCTTTTAACAGCGTCTTCAGGAGGAAATCACCAAACTCTCTCCAACACTTCAGAGAAATGCACTCTATATCAAATCTGTGAGTGCTACTTCTGTTGATTTTTTTTTTTTTTTTTTCCTTTAAATATTGTGAGTTTTCTGTTCCAAAGTACAAATTTATTGCTGCAGCACAATGGGATTTATGTTTATAAAGCATCTGAGTATTCACTACCAAGAAATTTAAGACAGAGCTTCAAAGAAGGAGACCTTGTTTTATTCCTGGGGGTTTGTGTACAAATCCATTCCCAGAATAGATTGTAATTTAGGATGAACAGTGTTTAATGTAGAAAAGATCTGTGAATATTTAAAGTAATAGCATTTTCTAATTTGTTTTTTTTATAGTCCAAAATTAGTCGCTTGCCAGCATACCTGACTATTCAGATGGTTAGATTTTTTTACAAAGAGAAAGAATCTGTGAATGCAAAAGTTCTTAAGGTGAGTTTTCTGCATATTGAAGTTTAATTCCTCTTTATGTTTTCCATGGGTTTTTGTTGAAGGTAGACAACAAGGACTTCAGGACTACTTAGTAAATTATTTGCTTTTAAATTGCATTAAAAATTATTAACAGTGCAGTTTCTTTGCTGGAGTACAAAGTAGCTTTGTTTCCAGTTGTGTGTGGCAAACTACCCTACCCAAAACAGACTGAGGGAGGAGGTGGGGGGCAGAAGTGAATTTGCCCCAGTACTGCTAATATTACAGAGTGACAATAAACAGGATGTTTTTTGGTCTCTTCTCACCAGTGGTTCTGAGAAGAATGTTGAACTAAGGAGAGCGCCATGCTTTCAAACACTGAACACTGTTCTAATGTTGATGGGAGATGTTTATACTGTCAAACACTTCCTGTATTAGTTACTTTAATTGTCTGGCTTTCTGATGGACAAATGCAGGAACCAGCTGCAAACAGCTGAATGTTCTGGTTCTGCTTTCTGTTGGCCGTGGCTGACAGACCTCGTTGGCTGCCCAAGGAGCATCATGATACATGCTCCTTTCTTGTAAGAAGAAGAAAGGAAATAAGGATTGAAGGTACATATTAAGTATTTCAGAAGATAGTTTGGATAATACAGATTAACATTTTTGCTGGGGTACAGTCATTCTACATGACTGCCTCTTTTTTTCTTTTCTGTTAGACCTGCATAGGTATTTCTGTAGAGTAAAAGTATGACAGCTAGGAATAAAGAATCTGATTTATTAATTAATGGTCTATGCTGAATGTAATAATTTATAGTGTTTTGTTTCTACTGAATTAGACATTTTTCTGTGAAAGCATTGTAGCCCTTTCAGTAAATACTGTCACCAGAATCCCACTAGATCAGGTTGCCATCAATTTGAAGACAGTTGCATTTAATTTGACTTAGTGTTGTCTTCCCATGGGAGAATGCTTTAATGTGGAGTACCAAACCGTGCTAATAAATCTTTATACTTTTTACTTCCTAGGATGTTAAATTTCCTCTTATGTTGGATGTGTATGAGCTGTGTACGCCAGACCTGCAGGAAAAAATGGTTTCTTATCGATCAAAATTCAAAGATCTAGAAGACAAAAAAGTAAATCAACAGCCAAAGAATGTAAGTCTTCTGATGCTTTAACTAATTCATACATCTGAAATTAGGGTACTAATAAGGACTAGCGAAAACCTGATATCCTTAAATAAATTACTTTTATACCTAGCAAACTCCTTGGTGTTGAGCATTAGATCTTTTTATATATTTTCATGAAAATACAATACCTGCTTTGGTATATTTGCTTGATGAGAAATGTGAAATGGTGTAGTCAGACAACATGTATTAAATGTATTAAAATGTAGTGCTTCTGTTTACTGGTGCCATGCCTAAATGTTTGCTGTAAATTACACGAAACTGTTCTCTTCAAATATTACTGCTTGCTGGCTGCTCACTTCTTCAGTGGAGTGTAGGAAGCTGTTCCCTGCCTACCAGCTGGAAGGGGTTGTACAAGGCACTGTATGTGTCTGACTGATAAAAATTAGAATACATGTACTGGTGAGCTTAAAATCACTTCTGAAAAACTTGGTAAATGGTTTCATGTCTTATCCTGTCCACATCTTCTAACACTGACTTCCCTATCTTTAATGAAGAAAAAAGTAAGTGAGCTAAAACTGTAGTGTTTTAGCCATTTTTTAAAGTTTGCTGGTATTCCTGGCAAATTCTTTTAAACATTTGGATAAGGCTCGCATTCCCTCTTACTCAGATGGGAGCAAGGAAAGAGTGCTACTTTTGAACAGAATGTATTGACACTGAGAGTTTGTCTCTGGTATTTGCTTATTGCCACTTCTGCTGCTAGCAAGCCCCCAACAAGGAATAAATCTTCAGTTGCAGAATTGTTTCATAAACAAACCCATCAATCTGGTGGGTGAACAGTGCAGGCAGTATGTGCTAAAATGGTTATAGATTTGCTCTAAAACTGGTCTTCTTCAGATAAGGCTTTTTTACGTCCACCTAAAAAAATACAGTAATGAACTTTTTTCAAGTTGATCAAAAATGTTTAGACTTAGAAACATTTAAATGAATGGAGACTTGGGATTTGATGTGATTGTGCTAAAGCTTTTATTAAACCATTCCACATTAATTCAGCTTACTCTCTTCTTTAGTCTAGTAAAAGTGATGGTGCACAGAAGGAAGTTAAATATGAACCATTTTCTTTTCCTGATGGTGAGTACAGGGAAACAAATCTACTTTAAAGTAATTTTCTATTTACTGGTGTTTAAGTGTGTCTGATGGTAGGAGTATTTTGAGAACCCTGGCTCTCTTTAATGCCTTTGAAAATTAATCTTGAGAGACTGACAGAAATTTAAGGAATGGAAAGATTAGGTAAACCAAAATGTTGAGATAGTCAAAGGCGTAATTGCCATCCGACAAGCTGGTGATAATAGAAGACAGGCACATCAAAAGACATTTGCATGTAATGTGCAGTTGTTTTGCACACTGTCTTGTCAGTGGGTGGTAGAAAGCTGAAATCAAAACAAAAACTTCAACTGGACTTTTAGAAGTACTGTGGTGGTACTGGTGTTTCCTCAGTTTTGAGTGGGGCTTGGAGCCTGAAGGACCAAAGCACTCACCCTGTGCATTCCATCAGTAATATCTATTGGTACATATTTATTTCATGAGAATGCACAGCATCCTCAGTTTCCTGAGACTCTCTTGGCTGAGAACTGCTGCTTTCAGTTCACAGTGGTTTTGTACCATGCTGTACCTGGGGTTTTACACACACAGCTGTGATGCTGTGGCCTGGCTGATGCATCTTTGGTCTGCGAGCTGTTAAAAATACTGCAACTGTTCAAGTAAGACTCAGTGTTACTTTTTCTTTCCCCCTTCAGATATTGGCTCTAACAATTGCGGCTATTACGACCTGCAGGCAGTGCTAACTCATCAAGGCAGATCAAGTTCCTCTGGGCATTATGTGTCTTGGGTTAAAAGGAAACAAGGTAAAAAAACCATTGCAGCCCTGTTAACCACTCTTCACAGCTCCTTTCAGCGAAGGGGCTGTTAGCAAGCTTAGATTTTTATGTACTTAAATTACAAATAATCCTCGTTTTCCTTGCAGATGAATGGATTAAATTTGATGATGACAAAGTCAGTATTGTTACACCTGAAGACATTTTGAGGTTATCTGGGGGTGGAGACTGGCATATAGCTTATGTTCTACTCTATGGGCCTCGCAGAATCGAAGTCGTTGAAGAAGAAGCTGAACACTAGTCTTCCGTTTTAGCCATTCTGCCTAGGTGTGAAATAAATGTTGATTATTGATCACTTCTTTAACCCCAGAGCTTTAGCAAGTGGATAAATAATTTGTTCAAACCTTCTCATATGAAGAGGGATATTGTTTTAAAACGGATCCATGTACCAATTAGTCACTACTGGACTGGACTGCCCACTGTGGTGGTGACAATACTTAAAATAGCTTTAATGTCTTGCAGAAGATAATTTTTTTTTAATGAGCCTCTCCTTCTTCTCTAATGTCATCAAGTATTTATTACACACCTACTCTCACATTTGTTACTCTTGCATGGTTTATACCACAGTTCAGTAGCTGTCCATCCTATGCCTTACCTGGCAGTTCTGTTAGGAAGGTAGAAGAGAAACTGTTGCCTTGTTGTGTAACTCAGTGCTGCTGCCTGTAGCCAACAGCTGTGGCTACAATCAAGTATTTGTCCAGCCTGACCTGCTGATTCAGTCTGTTCTGTTGCTGGCATCTCATGATTTCAAAATAAATTGTGATCAACAATGTGTCTCCATTAAAAACAGCTCCTGTCCTGGTACTGTAGTCAGTATGCGTTTGTTTTCACTTCTTGGGCCACCACTGATGAATGTCTCAAAGCAGTCATGGAATAAAGTCACCTTTTTTTTTTTTTTAAGATGTAGGGATGTGTCTCCTGTCCTGTTACTCTTTACTCAGTAGGTAAGTCCTGTGTGGTGGCTGCAAAACTGGGCTTTGCTTACTTACAGGACCTTCTGCAGAAACTGGGTATGACTGCAGTGAAAAAGGCATTTCAGTATTGGCTACAGCCTAAGAAGCACTATTGAGGCCGTCAACCCCTGACCCCTCGGTGTACAGGTTCCCAGTGTTGATGTGTGCCAGTCCCTTCTGGAAGAGCTGGTCTGTATTCCTATGAAATACATTCACTTCTGTTGGCAGTGTGGAGAGTTTGCTCATGCCTCACATGCTTGGAAAGGATCCCTCTTTTATCCTTCCCCGGGGATGCTGGCATCAGCTGTGGCCTTCACAGGTGGCTCTTCTGCCCTGCAATTGTTACTCCAGTGCTATCTTCCCTGCACAGCTTCTCCCCAGGAGCATACCAAAGGCCTTGGGGTGTATTTTAAGGAAGTGGCATGATGCTTAAAGGCAAGTTCTGCCCAGTAAGGAAGCCCCTGGACTACTGGCTCTGTTCCTGCAGGCCCCACAGAACCACCACAGGCTTCTCTCGATTATAATGCTTGTTCTGCAATCCTGTTGAAGGGGAAGGCGGGATGGTGCCTGGTTGCTGCTTTGTGGAACTACATCCTCCCACTGTCATCCTCAGCTTTCCCAGCACTGAAGATGTTAGTCACACCTGCACACCTCCCCTCACAATATGCTCAAGTCCCCTAATCACTTGAAACTGCTCAAGTCCAGACCTACCAAGCCCTACCTGCAGCAGGAGCTAAGACCTGGACTGTCATTTCCAGTAATTGTCCTGTATCTCTGCCCCTACCAACCTTCACAGAAGCATACGAATCAAATTCCTAACACATTTAAATCCAAAGTGGGGCAGCAGGCATAAAGCTCTTATCAATGGCTCTGCAGGCAGGAACTCTTTTTTGAGGTGCTAGCTAACCACTGTGGAAATTCACAGTTGTGATTTAATAGCTGAAAGAAGAGTTCAGGGGAAGGTAGTTTTCCAAACACTGATCCATTAGAGAGATCTTGCTGAATGACAAAACACTACACCAACTAGCCACAGAACAAGTTGTAGCTAGCTGCCACAACACCAAAGCACTCTCTCACTTTTTAAGGGAAAACAGCTTGTACCCATCTACAGACAACCACAGCCTTAAAATGAAACCCTCACACTAACCTGTGACAAAAAATTTCCTTGTCTTCCACAATTAAGGGGAGCTCCTACACAGCCAAAGAATGAGAGGCTAAAACTAATCACTAATAAAAACCAGTATGGAAATTCCATGATCACTGAACCAGTTCTTCAGCGAGAGAGCAGGACATCACTTCTTCCTTGGAAGTCAATGCCATGCCTTGGAGTGCCATCACAATAGCCCCCTTATTTTACCTCTGCCAGGTAGGTTTTGACAGTCTCCAGCTCCCATCACCCCAAAGGGTCACTCCCAAGTCCTTCACACAGAGTACTTCCAAGCTGTGAGGAACGAGGCTGCCAATGCTCTGTCCAATGGGAGTGGCCTGAGTTCTGCTGGTGCCAAATGCCCCCACAGCCTGCACCAAAAGCTGCCTTGACTCTCCATCCTCCCCTTTATGTCCTACCACCAAAGATGAAGCTTCCTAGTTCCAGGCCAGGGCGACTAATCCTTTTCTCAGACAATCTGGACAATCTAATAGAATTATTAAAAGGATTTATATCATTTACTGAACATAAAATACCTATCAAAAATCTGTTACCTAGCGACAAAAGTAACAATTATCAATGACAGGCACCAGAAGAGTCACAATTACCAACACCCCCAGTCCCCAGTCAGTCAGCTGGCATCTGAGGTGAGTTAGCTGCTGCCTTCGGTGTCGTTGCTGAGGCTTTCAGCCAGGTCTCCAAGCCCAGCTTTGTTCAGCGCCGTGATCAGGTTCTCGGGGGAGGCGTGTGCACCCTCCTGATCCTGCCAGGCCACCAGCAACTGCTTCGCTCTCATCTTCACATCCTCACTGTCCAGCTCAATCTGCCGGATATCAGATTCCTTCATCTCCAAGTACGGGGCCAAGGCCTTCCACTGCTCCCCCAGCCTGTTTGCAAAGGACTCGATCTGCTCGCCTGTCATGGCTTTGTCCCGTTGCACCTCTGGACCTGAGGAAAACAGAGAAGGAATCAGTGAGACACAGGGAACATCTCCTGACACTGCAAATGAATTTTCCCTGATCTGTCCCGTTTTAAATCATCTATTTATTTGCTGACAGACTGACTTCCACCTTTCCTGTAGCTTTTCAAACCTACTTGAGCTCTGAGAGCAAATTTTTACTGGTGTATTACCTGGTTTCAATGCCCATAGAAAAGAAAACCTTGCTTTTTTACGTTACCTCTCATTATATTGAGAGAGCAGTGCTACAGTCTTAAATACATCAGAACTGCCTCCTCCAAATGAAAACAAAGATTTTGACAGGTAGACTACGGTTTTCAAGAGAAGTAAATTACAACATTAAAATACAGAGTGATCTTTAACAGTTAGCTGACTTTGGAATTTTTTAGTCCCCTTACTCAAAGTCAACCCAGGTAAAAAAACCCCAACAAACAAACCCAGTTTCACTCCCTTTTTTCTCATGTTCCTATTGGCAACAGGACTGTGACAACAAATTTCATGTGTAGTCAATACTTTAAGCAATTTCCTGCCATTCTGGCATTGACATAAGAATCATGGAATACTAGGCTCTGCTGAGAAGCCAAATGGTGTAGTGATTGCACAGATAGCTTTGCACATTCATAGTTTATCATGGTCTACAATCTGTGACGGTGGTAACCCATGTTTAAAATTGTGAAATAAAGAAAGAAACACTAACCATTGAATTATGTAGAGAAATAACTCACATTCTTAGTTTTTAATAAAATATCTCACCCTTGGGCCACCTGAAGAGACAGCTGGCATGGAGTACAAGTTTCAATTCAACTCTCTCCAGTGCTTATCAGTCACACCCATTTATCTGAACTAAAGCCACATCGAGGGGAAAGGATAAAAGATCCCGAACAAGAAAACAATAAATGCCCTCAGACCACTTTCCTTATGTCTAAGCATGGCAGACCACGGCTCTGCCATCGTTGCTTAATGACAAGATTTAAAGAAAGATGTAAATCCCACACAGTGACACCACAAAGGCTGTGTGAATTAGCATTAATCTGAAGAGGAAAGAACTTCTCTACTATTGGTAAGGAGACTGTGGAAAAGGTCAAATGTTAGATGGAAAAGGGCAACATGAGAGAGATTCATGGAGACTCACAGGTAGCTTTCCACTAATTGAAAAAAGCTTTCAACAAATCTGCCAGAGGTACCCAGTGCTTGGCTTCCATGCCCTCCATATCCCATCCGCCCATGCCGGACCCAGGAGCTGGCACACAGAGTCACAACAGCCAAGGGAGAAGGTGCTGTGAGATGAAGGCATGAGTGAGGATGGAAGAGGGCAGATCACAGACAAAGGAGATGGGGAAGGACACACAGGGGCAGGACATGCCAGGATTAAAGGCAAGAGACAAACAGGAGTGGATTGTGGAAAAAAATGAGTGAGAGAATGTTTCTCAGGAAGGTTGCTCTTGCCACAGAGAACCTTTTGCCTTTAAGGTATTTTAAATTAAGAGGAAGTAAAGATCTCAGAGCTGGAATATATCCATTTTTGAAAGTCCCACAACTACCACCACAGGAGGGGCTAGGGCAAGGTGCTTACCCCAACGATGAAAGCGCTGAGAGAACAAGAGAGTGGTGAGAAGCACTCACATAGGCTTTTACACAGCTGACATTTGCACCCAGTGACACTGGCAACATACACCCCGTATCAGAAAAGGTGAAAGAGGCTCCTAATGAAAGTGCTTGTCCAACAGGTGGGATGCTTTCAGTACTGCAGGCCAGGAGACTGGGAGGTTGCTCCTGGTGCCCTGTGTTCCAAAAAGGCTGCACTTTTTGGTATGAACACACTGGGTAAGCAGGACTGATGGCCCTCAGTAGAAACTACGTTAAAACACAGATTCTGCAGTACACATCAAGAGAAAAACTGAAAATACTAAGAACGTGCAAATCTTACTTTCATTGTTTTCCTTTAATAAAGCATCATTATCTTCCTCATCTTCATCTTCACCTGTTTTTATTTCTTCAGAAGGAGGCTACAATGAAAGAACTAAACATCACTGGATGAATTCTGTGTTCAAAGAGAAATTCTACAGATCTCTGCTTGTCTCTGGAATGTGTGTTAAAACGGAAAGCCTGACATGAACCCATATGAGAATTAAAAATCCCCCATAGTCTTCTAAATACCAGTAACAAGTTCTAATAAAACATATTACTAACTAAAAAACTGAATAAAAGCATCCACTAACTTCACAGGATTCTTCCTTTTCATAGTAATAACAATTAAGCATTCCCTAGTGAGTATTATTACTTGCATTAAAAAAACCAGCCAACCAACTTTCAGATCACTAATGACGAACATTTTTTAAAAAAATCATTATTATTGTTATTCACTAATTTTATTCCTCACTTGGGAATTCCCCCAAGTTTCTGTACTTTCAAACTTCTGGAAGGTGGCAAACAAATACGCAAACAACAAACTTTTCACTCCCTCATTTAGCTACTGATCAGTCAAAAGGTTTCCTCTTTTTCTACACTTCAGCCACAGGCCTTACGTACTTATTTGTTTCTTCCCATAACATATGGGACATAACAGTAGTACCATCAGGAATGTTGCATACAGCCATATCTTAATACATTTAACAAATTAAAATACATTTGCTCTCCCAAAATTTTTTCTAAACTTGCTATTAGCATACAGTTAACTCTGATGGCTGGACAAACATAACAGCCATATATTACAATCCAACCTTTACACCTCAGTAGTTTGACATTACACACAAGGAAGGTCTCAGTAGAGAAGCAGGGGCTTGTATCTGCAAGACATTGCTGGGCTGTGTGCTAACTCAAAGGTGCAAAAAGTGCCCTTCCCCACTGTCAGCTTCTCTTATCACTGTGTATAAAGTGATCTGAAAGGCCCCTCCCTGGACTCAGATTTGTACTGTTGACCAAGCAAAGGGTTAATGCCTCAAATTTACAGCTCCACAAGGTTTATTCTAATTTCACGTATTTTAGAAGTCAGGGAGCCGACAGAAGAGCTCTGGCAATCCTTGCTGTAAAGCTCTGGTAGCAATTAGCATAGCACCTTCAGCCGCACACGCTGCCCCTTTTTCCTGCCATCTCAGTATACTCATGAACCATAATTCTGGCTTACACCTTCCATTATAGTGGTCTGCAGTGCAACATGGAACCTAAGTAGTGGGGTTCATATATATACACATCTATATATGTGTATATACACACACACACATATATACATATATACACTCCTGCCTACCAATAGCATTGCCACAGCTGTTTTCTTTCGCAGACTACAAGGCAGGGCTCAACAGTTACTAGATTAATCAATGTTACTCAGTTTAGTGTTACTGGGATCTTCAGAGATTAGACTAATTTTATTTGTAATTTTTACTTTAGGGTACAAACTTTTTTCTTGGTTAGTTTTTTTTTCTTGTCCCCTCTGTCCCCATGTACCAAATGGACTGCAGAGAGACAAGCAGAAAGTGAAAGAATTCAGCATTTATTATTATAGGATAATATTACTTACAGGCAGCTCCTTGGCTAATTTGATTACCATGTTTTCTAGATATTCAGGTAAACTCTTGAATTGTTGATTTGTTGGCTGGAAGAAGTGGGGACTTCTGCGTGCCAGAAGTCTCAGCGCTCTCCAGCCGTAGTTAGAATTGTTCACAGCCCTACAACAAAACACAAGCTTGATTAGTAAAGTCTGGCATCTATAAAAACACAGAGAAAGTTTTGAGTATAATTCTGTCCAAATTTTAACAATTTTTGTACATTTCTGGAGTCCTACACAGATAGTAGTAATCCTGAGAACAGTCTCTTTTCTTTAACAATCCAAACATGAAAGAGAGCAAAATCAAGTGAAACACAACTGAGATGGACATACTTATACTTATTTTCAACCATGTTTTCAGGGTCTGCTTGTTCAATAGCTTCTTCAAAAAATTCCTCCAATGTTGGCATATATTCCCTAAAAAAAAAAAAATTCAAACAAGGAGCTTAATATGCTTTACAAACTTCTCTAAAATAGACAGGTTTTGGTTCCTTCATACATAACTCAAGCTCATCCACCGAAGAGAAAAAAACAAACCCAAAATCAACCCACTCAAATTTAACCATTTTAAATAAGCAAAGAATCTGTTTGATACATGTTGCTATAAAATTATTTACTGCATAACTACTGGAGTGTGCCAGCAGTCGCTAGCACTGTATATTATATACATTTAAACCTCCTGCCGTGCCAAGAGGTGACATCAACATCTGTCAACAGCATTTGCACAGCTCACAAGTGCTCAGGAGTCTAAAATGCTTGTGAGTTTTGTGCCATTTGACAGGACCAGTTAAACATGGCTGGCTGTCCCCCCACTCCCATCTCAGTTCCTTCTGCTCTCGGAACTGCTTGCGGTTGGTTCTGACAGATACTCAAAGCAGCACAAAAGGAACCCTGACCTAAAAACAGAGCAGAAATGGTATTTCACACCATCAGGACAGTTTGGTGCTGAGAAGACTCTAACCAAGAAACAGAGCTGTAGGTTACTGAGAGCCAAGATACTCAGTGCAAAGCAAGCTTGTAATGATTTGTATTTCTCCTGCCTAATGCTGACAGAGACACACCTGCTTCTGCAAGAGAGTCTAGTAATGGGCTGGAGCAGGGGGTGAAGCACACTGGTCTGTAAATTCACCTCAATTTTATTTTGAAAAATGCATTTTGAAAACCCATCTGAGTCCTGCTGTACTATCCCCAGAACAAAAACATCTAAAAAGAGGATAGCTAAGGAAATATTACCCCATCTAAATGGAGATGTGAGGAACCAAAACAAAAAGCTACAGTCACTTGACCATGTACAGTCACAAAGTCTTTAATAAAAACTTGGAACCAAATCCAGATCCCATGGGATCTATTATTTGTTTACCATGGCATGTATTTTCTTGGTTTATCTCCATTTGTTTAGGGCTTTATTTATTTATTTATTTTTATTTAAAGACATTGCAAGACAATACAATCACATGCAGGGAATCAAAAGCTTTGGTCCCAAACACAATTCCACCTTCAGCAAGTATCCTGTCAGATGCCTTTCTGTACATCCCAGACTCACAAGAAATAAGAGCACTTCCTCTGCAAAGCTCTAAACCTCCAGAAAATCAATTCCCCCATTCAAGATACCTGCACAGCTAGCACCTCTCCCCAGGCAACCAGACTTTACAGCTGCTACTAGCAGAGCTCTCCTTGGGAACTGTCCCATTCCTTCTCTAGATTTTCCTACTCTGTATTGTGTCTGCACAGAAAAGGGGATTTTGGTATCTGTAACAAAGTTGTGTAGCAGAATACATTTTAAGTATTTCCTACAACTGTGCAAGCAGAAGGGACAACAAATAATTGCATTTTTCTGAATCTGCCCCACTAGTAGATCTAGTATCTGCTGGAGCAATGCCTACTAGCCAATCTCTTATCTAGCATTGTTCAAAGCACAGGCCTGCTCGAAAATCATAACCAAGTAGCACGCTAACTTCATCAGAGCCAGACTTGGCAATCTTCCTTCATTATATAACGTAATTAATTATACAATCATGCTCTACAAAATGGGAGTTTTCATCTGTTTTTCAGCTTAACTTTTACTTTACTAAGCAATGAAAATTACTGACTTCATAAACACTAGAAGTGAGGAAAACTGAGGAGATTTCAAGCAAAGATTCATACAACAAACTTCTCTCAAGACAGTGAAATGCACACCTCGTAAGATCATCTTGTATATTTTCCTTATGCCAATTTCCTAACTAATTAGAGTGCTAATTAGTTAGCTTTAGACAATGACACACCCATTTTTTACCTACCTACTCTCAGATTTACAGGCTTCCATGTTATCAGGACATAAATTCCAAAGGCGGGTCAGTTCCTCACTGAAAAGAAAAGCATAAACATACATTGCTTATGTTCATCATTCTACCATTCCACACTTATGGACTGTTTTAAAGGGATCTCATCTATAACTCATCTCTCCTGTACGTACACAGAAGATGGTTATAAGGAAAGAAAGCCTACTGCAAGTTTTAAAAGAATGATATATCCTTTGACTGCTCTTTCCTGGCAGTTCCAAAGTAAGGAAGTTTGAAAACTACTGTATAGGAAAATCAGTAGGGGAAAAACCCCAAACAGAACCAAACCCCACCCAACTAACTAATCCAAACCCAGAAACCCTGTAAAGGAAAAAGAAACCAACATACTTCCCCATAAGGATTTTTTTACTTGATCCTTTTCCTAAGAAGTCCTCTGGAGCTGGCCTCTTTCTCACTGGCCTCATTGGCTTAGAATCAGGAGGTCTAAAGAGAAAACAAAAAGGGATGCTCTTGAGTAGCAAACCAGTAATATCTCAAGAACAAATAAAAGCAATTTCACCTTCATCTTTCACCTTGAGATGGTACCAAGTTAAATCATAATGAAAGGACTGAAGGACAGTGAGTCTAAGAGCGGAAGGAGGCAGTGGGGAAGAGGAGAGAAAATGCAAAGTAAAGATAAGGAAAGGATTCTGCCAGACACCAAAACTAGTTCACTCAAAAATGTAAAGGTCTACCAGGGTATCGATAAAAAGAAGGAAGCAAATCACATTTGTGCCAGTAGCACATATGAGTATGATCTACCCTGCTGCTGGGATCATCTGCCCTATGATTGCAAGGTCTCTTTCCCCAGCTGCACTTGAATTTATGGGATCAGAGAATGGAGATCCCAGAGCATTGAGGTTAGGGCAAGACCTACCCAAGCTGAAACTCTGGATGAGATCTAAAGGAGACAGAACATTTATAAAAGTCAAATTACATAATTTTACTTCCCCACAATCCCCCTGAAACAGTTAATTTCTCTCTTCTAACAGCCCCTCTCCCCTGCTTTTTCTGCGAACACCTTAAGTAACGAAAAGGTGGCTGCACCTCATCTCTCCAATAAAAGGAAATCTCCAAAGAGATAACAACCCAGATGCTCCTTACCACAAAGAGGCTACAGTCCGTGTGTACAATGAAGAAGGGTGGAAGACAAATGCTTGGTCATCCCTTCAAGATAGTCAAGTAGACATATGGAGTCAAAGTTCAAGTTTTGTCACTAGTTAGTAAATTACACAGGAAACTTTCAGTGGTGAAAACCACCTGTCATTTCCCTTAAGGTAAGTGATCACCATCAAGGGGCAAACTAATAAATAAATTGCACAAGAGAACTGTTACACAAACTCCAGGTATGCTGCCCTGCCAAAGCCACAATGCCAAAGGCTTCATTAGAGGCAATCCAAAGGGGCACATGGGAAAGTCAGGCACTAACCTCTTCGACCTAGGGTCTGCTGAAAGCAGGAGGGGACACAAACTGCTCCAGTCTCCTTGTCAGTACCACAAAACGTGGCCCTGAGACAATGAGGAATGCTCTCCTGAGAGCTCACACACCCATAACCACCTCCTCCCTGACACACTGCAAGCCTTATGACTTCTGGCAGAAATTTAAGAGACTTCTGCACTTGCTGAAGGGACAGGCAATGGTACAGATCTCCATGCTGTGTGAATGCTCATATGCACCATGGGTACCATATTGAGAAGTGGAACCACCATTTCAAACAAGCAGCAGAAAGCTTCTGTTTCATAATACAGTTACCTTTCCTTCACAAAGCTTGGGCAGCCCTCATTCTTCCATGAGTTCCAGTTTTCTTCAGTATTTAATATATGCTGGAGAAACACAGAAAGTACTGCACATTATTAGGGTCATAATCACTTTCGGAGATGACCTCAAAGTTATAAACTGAGCTATTAAAATTAGGGGAAAGCTTTGTTCTACGTTATGTACTTCAGTCACTATCTTAAAGATCATCAGGATAATCTTAAACAATTGATTTAATTTATTCAAAAACAGTGTATATCCCCCATTCAAAAATTGTGGGAAAGGCTTTATTTCCCCTGGTCTAGACAAGAAAATAGATGCAGTCAAAGTAAAGGAAAAAAGGAAAGCAAGAAGACAATTTTTTGGGTTTTTATTGATTTCACTTGTATTTTATTTCCATGTTTTTGGGCACAGGACTCCTATCTGCAAAATCTTGAAATTTTTTTGTTTTCCAATAACTCATCTCTCCTGTACGTACACGTGCACATATAGGCATATTTCTGTTTCTCCCCAGGAGAAGGAAGAAAAGAGTATTAATGAAAACATGGGATAAAATATGACTACAAAATAAAAAGACATTATAAGACATTTTTTTACTGGGATGAGGTAAAAGTTCTCTCAGATATAACAGCTGTGTTCCAAAAGCTAGTTTAAGCTGAAACTGCTTTTTTATGTGCTATACAGACTTTGTTCAGGCAGGTATCAAAGTACTTACCTCTACCATTTTTGAGAATCTTTCCCCATCTGGAGGATTTTCTGAAAGAAGCTATGAATGTGAGAAAAGCAAGTGAACTTTTTGCATTTTACCTGTAGCAGAATATGTAGAAAAAAAACCCCAGAGAAAATGGTGGTTACTGCTTCAAAGGTGGTTGATACAATATTACATGCTTAATATTCTTCCATATAATTTTTATGAAACTAGATACTGTACCAACCTGGTAAACTGCTTTTGTAGTATCTTCAATCCAAAGAGATTGTTCATCTGTTAGAACATAATTTGAACTGGAATTGAAAAACAAAACAACACATCAAAAAGTGTGCTGAGGACACATAATTTACACTACACAACTTCTGAGGGGTGTTAGAGTAGATCTGAGGAAAGTATTTTGAGTGAGATCTGCTCTGGTCCCAGAGACTGACCATTTATTAGTTTGTGGAATTAATTAGATGTGCTTGGGGACTATACTTTCAAGGTTTAGATTCATCCAATAGGAAGCCCATTTGTGTGATTCAAGATCACACCTTGATGTTGGACCCAAAACACAGCAAATGGGCACAATGAAAAGATTTACCTCAAAAACACTCATCAAGTGTTATACTACGTCATTTGTACCTCATGCCATCCTTTATCACTGATAAATGAATGTTTTACATGAACATTTTAACGAACTGACACTGAAATGACTGTTGTCTCAACAGGACCAAACTGCAATTCAGAAGACCTTAATTCCATTCCTTCTCTGCCACAAGACTGCCTTGATAGTCTATAGAATTAAGATAATGATCCCAATCTAGTTTACAAAGTTCTTTGAGAGCTGTCTATAAAAAGCAATATATTGAGGGTGAGAGACAGCTGCCTTGTTAAGGATGTTAATTATTATGTGTACATATGGCCCAGGGCACAGGAAATGAACAGAGATGGGATTTTCTTCAGCATAATGTTAGAGACTAGGAACAGATGGGGTTTGGTTCTATCTCATTAATTTATAAAAGCAACAGTCACCATTGCTAATTCTTGCCATTTTAGACAGAGTTCTGTAGCACACTAGGAAAAAACAAATCAGCAATCAGTGCCACATTGCAGAGTCAGTATAGATTCAAAATGATGCCACACACAAGTACCTTGCACTAGCCTAACAACTTGGTGCTGCCAAGAGTCTCCTCCCTTCTCATGGCTGGCACTCACCGTAAGCAAGTTTTAATGGCCTCTACTTCTCTGAGACCCCACAACTCACCAACCTGGTAGAAAACTAACTCTGCAAAGATGAGCAGGTTGGGGTTTTGCTGGTATAGTAAACCGTACAAGTTTGAGTAAGTCCAATGAACACTAGAGAAAGGCACGACAAAGAATCAGACACAGGGGAACAGAGAAATGAATGACACCTCTGCTTTCCTGCTGTAAAATAACTTCAGCTACACCCTGTATTTACCAATCCAAGGCTTCAAGTTCCACAAAAGCCTCAGAATAAGTAGACAAACGATTTTAGAATATTTTGGTTTAATCCAAGTTCCTAGTTTCCTATCCCCAAAACACAAAATATTTTCACATTACCTTTTAAATTTGACTTGTCCCTTTAAATACTGAAACAGTATTAGGTACTGCAACAAGATATGACGGCGGAAGTTACTGTCACTCAGCTGTAAATCCATCAGCTAAACAAAAACAAAAAGGCAACAGATCTTTGATTATTTACTCCTTTTTATCTTTGTAAAGGCAATATTACAAATGAAATCCAATAAACAAATGGTAGCTTTACTGAGGACTCATATTCCAGAAATAGAAGCCCCTGAGTCATTAATTAACAGAGGCCATCCACAAAGAATTAAAAAAACAAAGAATAAAACACAAAAAAGAGTAAAATATGAAAAATAATAGAATAAATCTATCTAAATAAAGTGATCAAACAGTGTAATGGGACACCCAGAGAAACTGTGGAATCTTGATCTGTGCAGACATTCAAAGCCCAACTCAGCATAGTGCTGATTAACTGTTCCAGCTGAGAGCTTTGAGCAGGGAGGCTGAATAAGACACTGGTTCCTTCCAAACTCAAGTTACGTGGGATTCTGAGAAGGAAAATTACATACCTTTTCACTAGTTAGGAACTTTGCAAAATATACGTGTTCTCCTCCTGTTTTTAGTTCTTCCAACTTTTTTCGTGAAGCCTGAGTGTCGTCTAATTTGTAACTTTTGAAAACAGCCAAAACTTCTTCTGAGTACTATAAAACAGAGTTATTTACCACATTAAACCAATAAAAAACCTTTATAGTTAGAGAACAACACTAGACTTAAAGCTAAGCAAGTAAAATAATTTCTTAGCTTGCAATCAGCCCATCAAAACAACCCATTTGTTACCAATGTGCAGGACTTCTCTGAACACCACAAATGAAGTGAAAGTGTTATCACATCAGAATGGAATCACATGGAATATTTAAAATATGCTAAGAAAAACAATGTTTTGGGTTGTGAACAGTACATAATTCCTTTGTTGCTTAGACATCATGAAGAAAAAAGGTTCACATGATGGCAGTGTTACATTAAAAAATTTCATTTGAAAGACTTATGTCTGGCTGTTGGAGGTTGGGAATTTTTCCATCCTGTGGCTAGAGATACCTTAACGAGCCTTAACGACTGGGTACTTAAGAGATAACGACTGGGTACCTAAGGGACAAAGACGCACTTAAGAGACTAAAAACATAGCCAGGTGTGGCAAGAGAAAAAAAAGGTGGCTGGCTGCGGGCAGAGACACACTTGTTCCGGGACTTGTTGGAGGAGACAGCTGCTGTTTCTTCTTTCCCTTCAGTGCTGCCGCGGGAGCTCAGCAGTGCCTGTTTTTTTCTTCCTTGCTGGAGTCTCTGCTACTCTTTTGTTCGCCCGCTCGAGTGGACAAGCTCTGCTGCCCAGTTTGCTGCCCTGAGATTCCCCGCTGCAGCTCCGCTCGCCGTGCAGCNCAGCTCAGAGAAAGCTGCCACCGGGTATCTGGTTGGTTTATTTGTTATTGCTACTGTTGTTGTTGCTTGTTTTCCTCGTTATAGATACGAGTAAAGAACGGTTATTCCTTTTCCCATATCTCTGCCTGAGAGCCTTTGATTTCGACCTTACACCAATTTGGAGGGAGGGGGGTCATATCCTCTAAGGCAGGTTTCCACCTTCCTTAGCAGACGCCTGTCTTCCAAACCAAGACACTGGCCTTGATCAGTTTCTGAACTACACCTGTGGTGGTTTTTTGTGGGTTTTTTTTTTTTTTGGACCCCATTAGTAGACCTCATTAATTAGATTTATATTAAGATGTCTGAGCAGGTGTCACCTTTTATTATCAGAGCACAGAGATTAAAAAAAAATAGACTTCTTTGAATTAAATAAATATTGAGTGACAAATTGTGAAGAAAAAGTACCTTAGCAATAAATCATCCTCAATATTCATACTAAGCAAAACTGAAACAGCTGGCTGAAGGTGACATTCAAATCATTGCTTCTATAAAGAGATTTGCTTCATTAGAAACCAATAATCTTTAGGAACCCACTGGGATCAATATGACTACTCAAAAATAAGAGCTAGGACTAGGCAGAGCTATTTATCTTCTTGGGGTAGAAAAAACCAAACTAACCCACAAGTTCTGCTTTTTGCAGCTGATAAATCACAAAAAAGATATTTCTGGCATTGTTGCAACACGTGAAGCATTTCTGATATTGACTTATACAAGTTATATTAGGGGGTTTACTGTACATCATAACACATTGGTTACTGCCAAAGGCTCATTTTAGAAAACAGCAAAATGCACTTCTTCATGCACTATCATCTTCCAATGACATGAGCCTTTGAACTGTTCCATGCTTATGCAGTCACTGCTACTCGTGTACACAATGGCTTTTACTTAGGCTGAATGGTTGAAAGCATAAACTCAGATTACCTTAAGAAAAGTCTTCCATGACACCTTCTCATAGCACTGCACAGGATTTCTAAAATAATCTTGAAGTGACCAGAATTTTCTATATAGGTTATAATCTATTGGAATGGAACTGTAGAAAAAAATAATACAAAAACCCATACAGGAAGTGATATATTAAATTCAAATCCACTCAGGAATGTACAACCCCAGAAAGTATATATTATTTTGGAGGCAAATTAATGAGTCAGTAGTGAACTCTCACAGAGAAATCTGTAACTCAGAATTTGTCCTTGTAAGAGTTTTCTGTTCAGTCTATTGTTACTTTCTTACCATAAAAGCAAAAATAGTACATAAAATGTATCTTAGACGTTTTTCATTATCTGGGGAATGAAGAAGAACATGGCTTTTTCTCCTAAAGCATATACCCAAAATCCCTGCATACATCTTATCACAACAAGTTTTGTCAAGGGAATTTGGAAAACTGTCAGAACCAGAGTGGTTCTCAGCCACGGTATGCAACTTTTTCAAAGCTGTACATTTTTGTCTTCCAGGCAACTTAAACAATTAAGACACTGCCAGGAGTCTTCACTGATTAGATACATCTGTGCTTGAGAGGGCAAGAAATTGGGAAAATTTGGACAACATTTAAAGATATTTCTCAAACAGCTTTTTCCCTTTCACTTTATAAAGTTTTGCTTCAGCTTTTACAAATTCTGTAAGCTCACCAACTTGTTGGTGCTTCATCATCTCCCATTTCACCTTCTTCTACATCCATTCCTTCTTCCCTCTCCTCGGTATGCTAAACAGGAAAAAATTATTTAAGATTTATACAAATGCCACTACAGTTTGCATAGAGTTCTCACAGTGTTCTTTACTATAAACATTCAACTACATATCAGATCAGAAAGCTTAAGCTGGCAGCTCAAAAGATCTCTGAAGTATTATTACCATAAAATGTGCCACAAATTCCTGTCTTAACACAATGGTAACATCATTTCTCCTGAAAAAGAGCTGAAGAGACAGCTCTATCCTCTGCACCCTGTGGGCAAAACTTTGCATAGTAAGTGACAGTGCTCGTTCCTCATGATCAAACCAACCTTTACCCCCTCAGAGTGTACAGTTTAATGTTCCAGGCCTATTTCCAAAACAACAGCTTGGTCTGGCAGAGGGACAACCAAATGGTGAACCTACAGTCCCAAACACTAAGCACAGTAGCATATTTTTGTGCAAACAATCTTACACGTTTACTACAGAATCACTGAAAAATCAGATAGGGGTTTTCACCTTCTGTCCCAGAGTGCTTTCATGTTCATTGGTATTGAAAACAGTGACATTTTCCAAGTTAAACTGACTCTGCAGGTTAAGCCCTGTGAAAAACAAAGAGTAAGTCTTAGAAGCTGTGAAGTTCCCCAGTCTGAAGGTTCCCATTCAGTTAGCTGTTTATGAAATGCTGATGGCTCAGCTCTCCCAAACAGTATTCAAAACCTATGTTTGAAATCAAAGCAAATAGAAGTCACTTACAACATCAAGGACAGACACAAGAACTAGGATACAAGTGCAAAATGATTTAGTTCAACTGGATTTAGTCTGCAACCATTGTAAGTTTAAAAGGTTCAGCTTATTTAGTCTTGATGTTAAGTGTCATGAAATGCAAAAAATCTCACCTGACTTTTCTGAAAGTGGAAATAACCTAGCCAAGAACAGCTGAATTCTTCCACAAAAGACTGTGTTTTGTGACTTAGATAATCTTCTTAAGAGGTCTAGATATAATAAAAAATAAAGAACATTAGTATTTATCCCTCTTTTCATTTCTCATGTAATAGAATTCAATAGTTGCTAACTACGTGACCTACAGAGCTAATAATGAAAGCCAGCTCATATCTGTAAATTTAAATGCTAGTGACTCTCTCTGATCAGACAGATTTCTTCCAAATGCATTCTGCCAATTCTCCTAACACCTTCAACACCAACAAAAAATAAGTTCAAATGAATCCTACTCAAATAGAGCCTCTGATACGAGCTTTGTAATTGCTGAGGAATGATATTCTTCTGTAATGATCTGCACTGATGAAGAGAGTTCCCTGAGGTCTGAATGACTTTTACATTAATAAGCAAGACTCATGAAGTCTTATCTGGTGAGTGACGCACTTTTAAACTTTATTACTTATTGAACACATCTGAATTTATATCAAATTATTAAACTCACTTTCATTTGCTGAGATAGGAAGTTCTTTAATTCTGCTTCCCCCTCCCCAAAAAACTACCACTTACCATTGCACATGCGAAGCAAGTAATTTTTCCCTGCAGAGTAAAATGTGCTCTGAAATAGAGTAAAGGTATTTAGAACATTAAGAGATAAAAAAACCTACCTGAGTGGATTTAATCCAATCACAAGATATGAGTAAGTATGAGTCATTCCTACAGATAACTCTTAATTTGAGTCTTCCCTTACATAACAAGCAGGTTTCACAAAAAGGCAACATAAAATGAGCAGTCTCACAAATTCCAAGAAAGCGTAAAACACACTTAAATGCAGACTTCATAAAAAAACCCCCCATGTGTTACAATGAACTGTAAGAACACTTTTTTTTCTTGGAATACACTAATTTTTACAGTAATTTCCTTTATTATTCCATGTATGATTTATACAAGTAAGCAAAGAGCACTCAAGAGATTTACAGCATTCACAATACTGGTGATTTGAACGCAGGAGAAAGAAATTGGTAGATATTTGAATTAATGATAAAGAACAGTTTGTGAATATATCAAGGGCCACAATGTTATCTGAAACAGAACAGCTTGAGTTAGTGACTATAAGAGGAAGTTCTGGTTAGAAAATCCAGGTTAGGAAAACACTGACAGAGTAGAATGCTTTTCAGGTGCTACTTTTGGAGTTCCGGACACTTATGTGTCAGCTACAAAGACAGTTAAATTCTGTTAACAAAAATGGTTCATGTAGACAAAAGCTTTGGCAAAACTACGCAACATTTTGCAAAAATACCCACCGATTTCCACGTAGCAACATTTTTCTCTACGAAAGTGAAAATTTTGTCACACTGATCCAAAGGGAGGCAATCCAGCACATCCCCCAAAAGCACAAAAGGAGTCGATGCAGTGCAGATACCTATATGGAACAGGGAATCTTTAATTCAATAAATCTGAACTGAAATGCAAAAAATAGATGCACTGCACTTAGGAGACATTAAAAAAAAAAAAAAAAAGAAGAAACAAGTTCTTCTGAGTGCCTACAAATCCTAACAGAAAGTTTGGGCTAAAATGTGAACTTTAATTAAAACTTCTTCTACGCACACTCAAATGAGATTTGCAAAAGCTGTGCACTAACAAACACTAAAAACATCACTGTTCTAATGACCTCAAAGTCTGAAATAAAGTCACATCTTTTTGCAGACTGCAAGTGAACACTTTCAGACTTCTAAATCCACAGTTAGTCACTACACACACCCATGAAGCCTGAGAGCCTTTTCAAGTAAAGCACTGCTGAACAGTGCTCCAAGGCCATCCATCCATGCTCTGCAGGCAGTGCCTGCATTCCTCATATAACAGCTCTTGTTATTCTACAGCTCATAAAACACACATATAGTTGACCTATACTTACTAAAACAAACATTTTTGATGAATAATGTGAACAATAAACCATGTGAACAAATAAACAAAAGGAAGAGCTCAAAAGCCACTTCAGAAGAGATCAGCATGCTGATTTCTGACACAAAAAACAGTTATAGAAACAGATTCAAGTATCTAAAAAGAAGCCATGTACTGACAGGAGATGAGCACAGATATTCAGGAGATGCTACTTCTGGCTCTGCCGAGTCATTTTACCTCTCTACCTCAGTGGTCGCATCTCTGAAACAATGCTAGGAAACTTCTAATAATTTTAGAGTGCTGGACAAAGACAGAAAATGCTTATCATACTGCAATCAAACCCATTCACCCTCCTCTATTAAAAAGAAAAAAAGATTCCAACACAAATGTCACATATATAGCCCAAATTTAATATATTATATTTAATTTCTCTTATGAAACAAAACCAAACTTACTAACGCCTAGCATAAGAGCCACATATCACCAAAGGTAATCGCTGTAGATGAAGTCAAGATTTTAAAATTCACCATAATGGTTCCTAAAACTGCCAAAATGTCTGAAAGAGAGATGCTCACCTTCTGTGACTCCATTAATAGCAAGAGAAATAATTGCCAGGAGATTTTCACATGGAGCCTTGTTTATCTAAACAAAGAAAATAGTGTTGAAATTCTCTAGTCTGACCTAAATATGACTAACAAAACTAAAATTCTTGTTTCCAAGCATGCAAATTTAAAACAAATCCTGACATTCAACTTCCCAAAACAATCTATTAAATTTGACCTATCAGTCAACTATGATAAGCTTTTATTGAGTGTGAAACCTTTCCTGACTGCTTCCAGCTACTAAAGACCCAAACGTGCAGAGAGCCATTTACCTCTGAAAATTAATATCCCACATTCAGACTTCATTCATGCATTATTTGATCATACATTATTTGACTCCTTTCATCATTCTTTTCAGCTGATAAGGCAGCTTTGTCACATATAAGTAACAAATCACAAAATGGTTTAGATTTGAAGAGGCCATAAAGATCTAGTTCCATCCCCCTGCCATGGACAGGGACACCTACTAGACAAGGTTTCTCAGAGTACTATCCAACCTAACTTTCAACCCTTCCAGGGTTGGGGCACCCACAATTTCTCTGGGAAACTTGTTCCAGTGCCTCACCATCCTCACAGTGAAGAATTTCTTTCTGATATCTAATCTAAACCTACCCTTGCCACCCACTCTTAAAATAACAGTTACAGAACAATGCATATTTATGAATCAGAATTTTAAGATGCAGCAGATTTTCATGAAGATTACATGCTGGAAAAGGCTCAGTCAACAACTCTGACAATAGTGTGATGTCTGTAAAATACAAAATTCTACCAATCTCTTTGAAGCATCTGTATTTAATCTTAATTACCTATTACATAGTTCCTGTTTTTAATAAACAGTGTTTTCTTACACTACAGTAAGTTGCTGTTACACTAATATATTTGCCTGCAAATAGAAATTTAAGGTTCAACAAGAAACATGCTTCAGTAGTTTAAAATACTTACTATTTCTTCTTCCACAACAACTCTAAAAGCTTGATCCAAGGTACACTTCTTTTCATTTTCACTGCAAATGCAAACATTCCACCTTAGTAACAACCATTAGAGACAAGACGACTAAAAGTTATCTGAATAGGAACTTTTTAAAAAATCAAGTGGCCTTCACTTACCTGCCAGGAACCTGGTTAAATGCATTCAGCAACGGCTTGATGCTTTTGTTAATCAGAGCCTCTCTGGTGGATGTCTACCAAAATGCAAAGAAAGAAAAGCTACAACACCAGTACAAAACCAAAAGGATCTCCTTCCTTTGACGGCAGACAGAAATGCTATGGAATCTTTCTGCTCCACACCACAGAGTGAACTTTGTAACAAGAAGGGCAAATAACAAGCACTTAGGAAATTAGGCACCTGAGCTAGTAGAGCACCACACCTCAAAGCTGGGCTAACAGTGTGGTGAAAATACTATTTCTAAGTGATCCACAGAGGAACACACTATTGTGACCAACACTGCATTTACTGTTGTCTCACGTGTCATGCACAAAACTTCAGGTGGTTATGGTGGTTTGGGACACAATTCACAGAATATTCTGAGTCAGAAGGGAACCAATAAGGATCATCGAGTCCAACTCCTGGCCCTGCACGGGAAGCCCCAAGAATCATATTATGTGCCTGAGAGCCTCTATGTCTTCAAGGAAATTAAAAGCTCCTCCCAATTTTGTATCACCTACAAACTTGCATAACGATCCCTACAAGTCCTGCGTTTAAGAAGATGTTGAAAAGCCCCTAACTCGTACTAACAAAATGGTCTATAAATTACTATTTCCTGTTACAAAATCGATCTAATGGAGCGAGCGCTTGTGCCTCGACCACTTCTATGCAAATCCCATCCTCTTGTTTGACAACCTGGGTCGCAAACGACGGGATCCAGAGGCCTGGGTACACACGCAGCCTCCCCATCTCTCACAAAGGAAAAGCATCCCTCAACAGAGGCGCTGAGGAGGTAAGTGCAATACGCTCGGACGTTTTGCTGCGGGGGGCACGCCATACTTTCATTGTCTTTTACATTAATTTTCGCTAATCTGAAGGCTGATCCTCCCCCGGCCGAGCGGGCGTGCAGCCCGTCCTCACTCTCACACCGCCGTGCTTCGGCCGCGGTGAGCGCTCAATAAAGGAGCGCCCGGGCCGCGGGCCCAGAGCCGTCGAAGCACCGCCCTGCCCCGCAGCTTCCCACCCGCCCGGCCCCCGTCCGAGCGGCAGGGATGGAGGGAAGGATGGAGGAGCAGAGGGAAGGCAGGAGGGAGGCGGGGGAGCCTCACCGTGAAGCGGAGCCGCGCCTCGGGCAGGCTGAAGAGCGGCGGCGACATGTTCCCGGCCGGGCGGCGCGCGCCGATGACGCCATGACCCCGCCCGGCCGGCGGGAAGAGGGAGGAGCGCGGGGCCCATGGCCTTTGGCGCCGGGATAGTCCGGGAGTCACGGAGCCGTGGAGTGGGTTCGGATGGGAAACACCTCCGGGATCATCGAGCTGAACCGTTAACTCAGCACTGCCAGGCCCACCGCTAAACCACGTCTCCAGGGCCACATACACACGCTTTTTGAACGCTTCCAGGGATGGTGACTCCACCGCCTCCCCGGACAGTCTGTTCTAATGCTCGACAACCCTTTCGGTAAGGCAGTTGTTCCTGGTATCCAACCTAAACCTCCTCTGGCACAACTTGAGGCCATTTGCTCTTGTCCTGTTACTTGTTGCTTGGGAGAAGAGACCGACCCCCACCTGGCCATAGCCTCCTCTCAGGTGTTGTAGAGAGCGATGAGGTCTTCTCTTGATGTCCAGGTGTTAGAAGAATAAATTACTTGCCAGTAGAATTGCCTTGTTAAAGTTTAGGACTTGACATGTTTCAATGTTCTCGGACACGTGGAGGTTAAGAAAGCTTGGGGAGAAGGATCTGCCACTGATAGTGGACACAAAAGAATGCAGAATTTACAGGGCACTAGAACATTTGGCAGAACTCCCAGATAAGGATGGAATTAACAAAGCCAACTCAGCAACTGTGCTGAAATCAGCACAGCTGAAATCAACTGTGCTCAAGCTTGGTAAAAGGTAGTTCTGAGATTGCGACCACTGACTCATCGACTTAAACCCACTGAGTCAAGAGAAGGCCTGACCATACAGACTAATTACATGAGAAGTGAGGGAATTATTTTACCAACAGAAGATAGAATACAAAATTAATAAGAGAAGTATGTAACTTGTAGCCAGTGAACATTAACGCCCTTGTTTGCTAAAATGTATAAATAGTGAAACATTTTGGTAGTCGGCATGTTGGCTTTGTGGATTTGCCACCCAGCACAGCTCTACTGCTCAAGACTGTAAATAAATCAAATACCTCAACTCAGTGTGTGGATTGGCCTCTTGAATATCGGGTGAGAGCATCTATTTTGAACAACAACCTGAGCCTCCTTTTCTCCAGGCTAAGCAACCCTATCTCCCTCAGCCTCTCCTTATCAGACTTGTGCCCAGACCCCTCATGTTTCACTGTTGCCAAAGTGGAGATGACTCTACAGATGTTGCTGTTGGGTTTTTTTTTTTTTTCTGATAAAACAATCCTAGACCACAGACTACCACCATTTTCAAAGTATCACTGAAGTAAGAATGGTTAGGGACTTTTCTATCATCAGCAAAATTACCTCAGCACTGACAGTTTACAGGTTGAGCAATATCCTATGGATACCTCCTGAGTGACAAAAGTATTTCCAGCAGAAATTACACTTCTCATGATCATAGAATCAAAATCGTAGAATTGTTTGGGTTAGAAGGGACTTTCTGGTGTCTGGCCAAAAGCTCAGGTACTGCCAAACTGTTGTTCATAGATGGGAAAAAGCTCAAACATCCAATATACTGTTCCTATGAGAAGACGCAAATAAAATTAAAGTTATTGTCATTATGGAATGCAAATATTTAAAATAACACGTGAAAAGATAGATGGGAGAGAGTATGTGGGGGTTTTTTTTGGTGTGGTGTGGCTGTAGTTAGCTTTTGTACCGGGAGAGGGAAGTGTTTGCCCAGAAAAGGAGGATGCAGCATGAGGGGCAGCTTGTCCTGTGCTTGGGTGGCTGGTTCCAGACGCTGCTCCGCTAATGGGGAGGTGGGGGCACCCTGCCAGCCCAGAGTTTGTCACCTCATCTATAATTGAAACCATTGTTTGACACTGCCTAAAAAATGTGGGTTATGCCAGAGCCATGCCAATTAATTTCAAACCATGGGGAAAGGGGCTTCATAACATTGAAAATAGGCTCCACATGATCTCTCTTTTTGAATGAGTAACCTGCACGTGCTATAAGACTTGCTGAATGTTGTTCATTCGGGCTTGGGAGAAAGTTCACAATTTTTTCCCCCCCACTATTTCTCATCTCTTATTTTGATAAATCATATCATCAGCTGAATAAAGGACCATTCTAAATGAATAATTTGAGATTATTCTAGCCCCCATCCCTTGTTATATGAAAGAGAACCAAAGAAGAGCTCTCTGAATTGTTTATAAAAAAAGCTTTTAAACTTTAAAAAGATGGTAGAAAGTTAAATAGAAGTGTTCTACGGAGATGCTGTTAAAGAAAATGGAGTCTTTTGTGACTATAAATATTCCTTAAGCCAAGACTAATGTTTTATATGAACAGAGAGGACTGCCAACATTCTGAAAAAAGCAGTACAGTATATTTGTTGATGAGTACAACATGACCAAAGACTTTTTTTTCTTGGGGTAGAAACAAATGAAGAAGAAGAACATTACCCCTGTGATGTAATAGTGTTTTATAGCCACCTCTTGTTCGATACTGTAGTTTTCCACTTTTTGGAACGGTGTTTGTTACTTTCTCAAGGGTCCCACGCAGAGGGGGGATCAACACGGGGCTATTAGTGCTCGTATTGTGTTGTGGACAAATGAGGTTTCAGTGCCTGAAGAAGTTCTCACCCCAGCAGCTGCTGTGCACCCTGGGCAGAGACTTCTACTTCAACAGCAATGTCAGCAGCATGTCACTTCTGCTTGCCACGTGGTGTTGTCAGTGTGCAAAATCTGATAACATCGCTCAAAGCCATCCTCATCACCTCCTTAACAGAGATGCCAAACTGTGCTCTGAGCTGACAGACAAAATACTGCTCTTTGTTTTTGGGGGTCAGAAACTCAGTCAGAGGAGTAGTGCTGCATACCTGTAAATTAAAATGCCACAATTTTCCTGGGTATGAAGAGGAGTCAGTGTCCTAAATTAGCTAGCAGTATGTTAGAAAAAGCTGTGTCTTCTAGTATGTGCTAGGTGGGAAGCTAAGGGGAAGGAAAAAGGAGTAAATATTGCTTTCTCCAAAAGTATTGTAAGCCAAATAATTTTTCAGCCCAGACTTAAATGCTATCACCAGCTAAAAGCTCAGATGAATGAAAGCAATCAACAGCAACAGCATCTCAAGACGTCTCTGTACTCAGAGGTCACTTGATAGAACAGATGTTCTACCATATTATGTCAAGTGGCTGTGTAGTTGGAATTACAAAAAACTTCACCCAGATGCTGTCTTTTGGAATAAAATCCTGTTCCAATACCAAGTTGAGTTGCATTTTAACTTCTGTTACCATTCCTACAGAAGGGCATGTTTGGAGACTCTGAAACCTCCCATCTCTGACGGCACTTGGTCTTAGTGCTTTGTTCTCTCTTCTTCGTTGCCCACCCTTGCGCTAAAGTGCTTTTCTTATCATCCTTTTTCCTTCCCCATCACCTTGCATACCATCCAGTGTAGAAGTACAGGCATGAAAGCTGGATAAATTGCCTTAGTAGCCCAGTTTGAGTAGCTTACCTGTTATTTCCAAACCAGTCATGGGAAGTTGCACAAGGCAGTTTTGTCTTTTAAACATTGATGAATACAAGGTGTCCTACCTTAGGCACTTAATTTAAAGGTGGCATCCTGCCAGCCACTGTAGCTTTTTACTGACTGTGAGATACAATTAATAATGTGTGGACTGATGAAGGAGAAGCTAGATTAACGCAAAAAATAGCCCCTCAGGAAAACTTAAATAACATTTTTATAAAGTGAGTAATAGAGAATCTTTCTGCATTTTATTAGCGTATTACACTTTTCACCAGAACATACATATAACTTTTATGTTTGTTAAGTCTCATGATGATGTTCTGCTGCATTTAATACTTTCAGGGTTTTCTCTCAATTTATTGAATAAATTGCTGAGGATTATATACCATATGATCCCATTCTCTCATACCAGTTACAACAGAAATGTTTCACTGATACATTTTGGTGGCATTTTCCAAATAATTTGGTGAGAGTGCCTAGAAAGGGTTCATTTATCTGGATTCACCTAGAAGACTGCTTCCCATGTGAATCTGAGAATGACTGATTTTTCTACTTCTCATCTTTTATCTGGGACATGGGTCTTGCTAGCATAGTACTCCTGGAATGCTGCTGCTCTGCACATAGGTGCAAATATGGTCACAAACGGCAATGATTGTCAAATGACCCTCTGAGGATTTTAATGACCAAGACTTTTATCTATATTTTATTTACCAAGGGAATTTTATCTTAGAGTCAAAACCTTGTGGAAGTGTTTACCATATATTGTTTGTTGTATTCCAATACAGAGAATGTGTCATTTTGGTTGCCAAAAGAATTTACTAAAATTTGTATCTCTGTGCTACTAATACAATGGAAACCTGGCTTTTTTCAAATGCGAGGTGTCACACATCTGGCTGCTATTCACAACAATTGTGCTATCAACACAATTCCCTCCTTCCCTCACATAGCAATATTTTTTGGATTCTAACCTAACAAGAATACTACTGTAATTTCAGCAGGGAACTTGGATTAGTTGGACATTTTTTAGCTAGAATTTCTTTACAACACACCACTCATTTTGAGCATACTCTGACATGGAACCCCTTTAATATAATTCATGAGTGCTTTATAATATCAAACTTAGTTATTAAAGAATGCAGGAGGGCATCTTCTGGGCCACATGCCTATGTTTCTATACCACAAGTGCCTGGGGTTACTTTCACATCTGCCAGTGGTATGAATTCTGAAGTATGTTGTTGTTTTGTGATTATGCTACTGAAAAATGATACCATTTTTGCAGATTCGGTTCCTTTAGATTGCGCTACTGAAGCTCATTCCTTCCTTCTTGTCATCTTTTTGAGCTTCCTTGACAATGTTCAGGTAAAATCCAGCTCTGGCCTAAAGAACTTCCAGTTTGAACATACACATAGAAAACCATACAAAAGCCAGTGGAAGGGGTGGGAAACTAATTCTGATCATAAGCTTTTGAAAATGAGCTTTTCTTTGAGAATAAATTTGAAATGAGAGAGCAAAGATACTCAGCAATCCAGGCTTGGGGTAATAAGGCAGAAGTCAAGAAAGTGAGAATAAGAAGACAAGAAATTGAGAATCCTAGAAAGATATTGGAGAAGAGAGTGGGTGCAATGACCCACCCTTAAGGGGAAGGAGGTGGGGGTAAGATGTAAGAAGGAGGCAGAGTAATGAAGAGCTGGAGGATGAGCTTGGTCTCAATGGAGAGGGACAGAAGGAATCCTTGGAAGAATAAAAGAAGCTAAAACAGGGAGAACCCGTCTTAACTCAAATGTTCAGCCTGCTTTGCCCTAAAGTGGAAGAAATCCACCATAATGCAAGTGTTTCTAATTTGGATGCCCAATAGTTCTCTGTTGGGGGCTTGGTTAATGCGGAAATGATCCCTACCAGTGTTTAGTCCAGTCCAAATAACCTCCGACTGTCACATGCTTAGGCAAGAGGAAAAGATGAAATCAACTCTTGGTAGTTCAAGCTACAGAAATGCAATCAGGAAGAGCCCTGCTGAGGCTGTCTAGCAGGAATTCATCCAAAAATCTCCCCAAACAAGGCAAACTATCCAAGGGGCAGTATTTATATCAGAAGTTGTTGCTCTGTCAGCTGCTGTATCTCTTCTGTGCCTCAGCACAGGGCATAATTTAGGAGAGGAGATCCTCTAGTTTAGTTGCTGCATCATCACTAAGTGTTGCTCTCATGCTGATTCTCCTCAAGAAAGAATGAAGAAAAGAAAGAATGGGAAAACATTTTAAAAACTGTAGTGAAATTCAGTATAATATCTTAAAATACATAAGGTCTACAGCTAACAATTTTATTAAGATACTTTAAAAAAATCCCCAGAAAACATAGGGAGGACCAGCAGGGAATTAGAAAATTGTGTGTGTCACATCTCCCAGCTCACTTTATGGATATGTTCCTTTCTACTGTGTCTGTGTGTGGGTTTTGTTTTGGGTTGGGTTTTTTTTTAGCACTGTAAAACCCGTAAGTTCTCCTTACCCAAATGGAAGTTTATAAAATACTTCGTGGACCCGTTTTTCACCTCAGCCTGCTGCTCTACAAATGTCATTCTAGATTGTCTAGGGCATATTGGGGTTTTGTGTCCCCCTCTCAGACAGATTGTGGCTGGAAACTGCCAGCTAACGGCAACTGATGACATTCTTTAAGAGCCATCTGAAGACAAAGTGGAAAAATCCAGCCATGTCCATGTGTAAATTCTAACTAAGGCATGTGTCATTGATAAACTTTGCTATTGGGGCTCTCTGTTATACTTTATTTATATCAACTTAAAGCCTGAAAGAATGTCGCTTTGGCTGCCTTTCAAAACCTGAGAACTGAGCATATGTGGATTCATTGAAAGGGAAATTAGTCACTCTTATTGCTTTAGAGAAACCAATCACTTTAAAATCCCTGCAACATCAATATGCCTCCCCATGATATAAATATCCCACAGGTTTTCTTGTTTTGAACATTTTCTTAGTGCAACTATCTAACTAGTAAAACACAGTTCACCTATTGAAGTATGGAAAGGCATTTGGAAGTATAGCTTGTTCAATCAAAACATCAGAACAGACTTGGAATCAACAGTGTTTACATTTTTCTCAGTTATCTCCAAGTGCTCGCTGCTGTTAGAAGCTGCCTTTTTCCAGGCAGCCTTGCCTGTTATACGGTACTGGAAAAAGCTTATGAAGAGATCCACTGTCCTTTGATGTTGCATTTTGTAGCACACCTAAAGCTATTTACCCTCGCTCTCACATGTACATTCATCCACACCTTCACCAAGGTGAGCTGTTTCTCTAGGTGAAAGAAGACAGTGCAGGCCCAGAAGATCAAGTGTTATTGCCGTGGTGCAACCCACTATGGTGATGCAACCAAACTCCTTTCCAAGGGCTTCTCATTTTCTGTATGACCATAACATGTGGCAAGCAGGTTGCTGAGACCCTGTTATGGAAAGTCCTCTCTAGTCTCCCAGCAGGAGAATCAGCCCAAGTGACAACAAATGAACAAAGAGAATGCTAATACCCATGATGGCAAAGTGGCATTGGTTGATAGCAGAGCCCTGTTAGGCTCTGAGACTGCTCAAAAGATGTCCCTAGTCATCCCTGGGCAGAGTGGTGAGGCTGTTTTCTTCTTGGGTCCCTCCTAGATGAAGAGCCTTGAAGTTAAGCGCTTGAACATCACTCCTACGAAAGATGTGGGAATGGCAGGCTCAGATGCACTGAGATGAAAGGTGAGGAGTAGAAGACCTACTAATTTATATTGAATTGTGTATCTCATAGACAGCTCTGTTCCTTCATCAGCGCTCAGATCCCAGTCCTGTGCGGAACTAGGTGAGGAGCACAGCCTTCATAAACACCTCTTTTGATAAAATAGAGGTGATTTAGGATTTAGGTGAATGACACTGTGGTGGTCTGTTGTCCTTACAGAGAGTCTAGGATAAGTATGCCTATCTCTTAGGCACTCAACTACCATAAATTAGGTGGGAATGATCTCAATGACAGAAATAACTTAATGATCTCTACTACTTCTCTTGTGCTGTATTCCGGCAAGTGGAGCAGACCAGCATACTGGCAGGATGATTGCACACACTCAGCCTTCAGCAGCCTGCAGCCTAGGAGTAATGGCTAAATGGACTTGCTCAAGATAATCTCAGATCTGTTGTTTTTCCAGATGACTGCTGACCTTAGATGCTTCTTACAAAACTGAAGAAAAGTTTGATCAAGCTTCTCACCTTTTCTGGGACTTGGTTATGGTCCCGAGACAGAAAATCATGAAAACTGATTGCAAGCTGCACATTATCAGGAGATATACCTAGCACTGTAGTATGTGCAATGTCACTGTGAATCCTCTCCTTTGTTAGTTGGTTCCTCAGACTCTCACAAGTCTGGATTCTTTGCATATTCACAATCATCATATTAACAGTTTGAATTTCGTCACAACATTTGGTATTAAATTCTTCATAATGAGACTTAAATTGTCTAACTATTCAAATAGTTTGGCATAGTTACTGGCCATTGGACTTTTTATTGTTGAGGAATTTCACAATTATGTAATTAAAACAAGAGTGTTTGTGTGGCAGGATAAGAAACTCTGTGCCCCTGAGCTATGGTTTTGGGTTTTAAACCAGGTGTTGGAGCTTGTGCTCAGAGCTGTGACAGCAACAGATTCATAAAAACAATTCAGCAAAAAGGTTTCACTAGGTCACTGTTAATAACACAGACTGCTATCACCTATTTGAAGCATGCAGGTAGCTCCAAATAAAAATTCCTAGACAAGTTCCTGTGCTTTGCTGAACCTGGGATCTGGGCAAACATCTGAAGGAGAGCATTCGCTACCACACAAGAAAGTTCCCCTGGCTTCTAGGGGAAGAAGTTGAAGGGAAAGGGGGGACACTGGAAGTACTTTCACTTTCTTTACTTACCCTTGACCCTAGGTGCCAATTTACATGACATTGTGGTACATTTTCTCCTTGTTTTCAAGTTGTTTTACACTCCTTCAGAGCCTGTGGGAGCAAAAAGGAGAACTCATTACATGGAAAATATATGCAAAGAGCTGCATATACACAAAGTCAGTCCATTGAACAGAAGGGAAAAATATATTTCCCTCTGAATTTTTTAGAGTAGGATTAGTAATCTCAGAAGCCCCTGTACTTCATAGCAGCAGGGATGTTCAGATAATAGTGTGTTTTCTAACCTGAAGATAAAGTACCCAAATGACAAAATATAACACCAGACTACAGCTTTCTATCAATCACATTGTTTCGTGTTATATATAACTCACCTACTTAAGTTTCGCATATAAATTACTTCTCTGGGTTACCCAAGGGAAAAGTAATAATTTTCCAAAGTATTCACCTGAAGGTTCGTAAGATTATTCAGGTGTCTATTAGACTCTAGAGGGACTAAATATAGCCACATGGAGCCTTCCTTTAAAATCCAGGGCTGGAAGAGTAATTTCTGTTTCAACAACAGCAGGGCCATTTTCTTGGTGAAGCTGTGGATCTCAAAATATTTTAAAACCTCCGTGTCTTCTTCACATGAGAAAAGTGTCAATCACAGAAAGAGTTGTGTGAGAAAGGCCATCTGAAGCAGAGCAAGCAGTACAAACAAATCTTATCCCAGCTTTTTGAGCCAGGATCGTTTGGCCAATGGGAAATTGAGAAGTGCTGGTGATGGGATCATCCTTCCTGGAGCAGTGGTGATGCTGTTTGCAGCCAGTCAACGTTGCCATATCTCACTACTTCTGTGCCCCTGTCCTCACAGGTAGGGACTGGTAGGCTCAACTTTAGTTCTACAGTATATATGGCAACAGTGCAAGTTCATGTTTTTCTCTATAGATATAGCACAACATTTTTGCTGCTTTTACAAAAGGAGGGACAGGGTCAACCTCAAAGAGTCCTGCTCTTAAATCCTGCCTCCTAAATTCTGTCTACCAACTTAGTATAGGCTCTTCCTCCATTGCCTTATTTAAGGAGCTGAAGGAAAGTAATTGTTTTGTCATAAATTATTGCTGTCTGTTTTGTAAATGAGGCAAAAGGTGGTTTGCCTTAGTCAGTTACAAATATCTTGTGAACTAGTGCATTTTTTCTGTATTTATATTTCTACTCTCTCTTCCAGCCAACTTTCTTAAAATATTTTGCAGGTGTTCCTGTGGGAATACTCACAAACCTTTCTTTAGCTGAAAAAATTTATCAGCATCTGTAGTGAATAGTGAGAAACAGGGGTGAAGAGTCTTTTAGACATTGATCAATGGGACCAGTGATCTGTCTAAAGCTCAGCAAAAATTAAGTGATTTACCACACCAGGCCTTTAGATCTTTGCCAAATGTCATCAAGAAAATTGATAGTAGTACCCATGTCTCCTACAGCTCTGCCAGGCTCAGACTTTAATTATTATAGAAAACTACTGTTTCATGTAGAAAAACAAGCAAACAAAAATCTGGCAAGCTTGGAACATAAATGATCTGGTTTTGCGACAGATGCTACACATAGAAATCTTGTGTGACAGTGGCAGGACTGAATCTAGTTGACTCCCCTGGAGAAAGGACTCTATAAACTGAGCGTGTTTGCAAAGAATCTGTGAATAGAGGGATGGATATCTTCTGAGGAAATCCTCTGTTGTCAGGCTGTAGAGTTTTTAAAACACAAGGCAAATTTCACCTGATTTCCTGAAAGGTGAAAACCATTTAGATACCTCTAACTTCTGTTGCCTAAACCACAGTGGCATTCAGCAATTCCCTATTAGGCATGGGATGGTTTATTTTTAAACTCACAGCAACAGTATGAGCACTACTAGAAAAAGCTGCTGCTCCATTAAATTCAAATGCTGAAGCTAAATGTTATACTCACCACAAACTCTCTAAGTTTTTTTTCCTTCTCTCTCTAGTTGGCATGTAAATGACATAATTTGCTCTGATATATTAGTTGAAGGTTTAGAAAGCAACTTGAAAGTCCTTTAGTTGATGTTTCAATTAATACATTTTTTTAGTGCACACATTTCATGCTCTAGAATTTAATATTTATGCCATTATAGTTGTTATTATATGAACCACACTAAATCAGGTGCAGGCTGTGTGTGGTGCTGGATGGCATTAGTGGTGTGTTTGCTGAGCACTCTTTGCTGTCACCTAACGATGCCACAGGTACTGGATTCTGTGGTGTGGCTGAGATGTTCACACAGGGTGGCGTATCTGATGCAGCCTGAGACCATACCCTCAGCAGTGGGAGAAGATGGCCTTGAGCACTAAAGCACCTAAAAATGCCTGAATAAACCCCTTCCTCTTGGTTTTTCTTTCTCAGGCAGCAATCTCTTTTGAACAGAAGCAATGGTTCTGATTCTGTCCTCCCACCAGTATTATACTTTGTGTCCTCTCAGATGTGTCATCTCATGTGAAGGGGAAGTGTGTGATATGCACTCTTTTCCAGTGCCTGACAGCCCTGATCACACCGACAATAAATTACAACCAATTCTATATTTCCCCTAAGCTCAACTTATCATGTATTTTAGCTAATAATCAAAGAATTAACCTATTCTAGGTTTGGTGTAGTTTCTGGTTTGGTTTTTGCTTTTATTTTCCCAGCAGAACTTGAGATTCTTCACATGATTGCTTCATCTTCCTTTTAGTATGCTCAAAAATTAGTTCTGAACCTTACAAGGTGCTGCACGTGCATTGGAACAAAGCTGCCCCAGTTTTATCTGGGGTCTTTGAGTATGGAAACACCTCTGGCTGCAGCATCAGTGGTGGAGGGGGAGAGCTGCCTCCAACAACTATGGTGCAAGAGCCATGTACTTCTCAAATGGTGATTAAACTGTCAGAACAAGGCTTGCCTGGGCTCTGGGAAGTTTGTTCTTGGCTCTCTGCATGGAAGGACTGTCATTCCTCATCCCATATCCATGGCATGAGTAGCCCAGAGCATGGCCAGAGTGCTGTGGGAGTCAGTTCCAGATGGGTTTGTGCAGCCTATTACACGGTGTATACTCATTTTCACTGTGTCTCTGTGTTTGGAAAGAGAGCAGCATTCCTGGCTCCTTTTCCTGGTTTCTCAGCCATATATTCATACAACCTGGCTGGTGTGATCACAAAGGAAATAGTGCAGTAGCCCCTCAAATTGAGGGAAAAGAGCAAATCAAAACACATCAGTCTCCTGAGCCAGAGTCCTAACTACCACAGGGTTGGGAAAAATGCCATGCACGTGATTTTGCTGCACGTTAAAATAAAGGGAAGGGAAATGAAAAAATATATCACCATGTCCTTTAAAAATTTGTACCTACAGAGTTGAAGCAACCACAAGTGATGCTGTACAGATGGTTTTTCTCTTGCCAGGGAGAAGTGCAGTGAGGCCAGAGTCTTTTCATCTGTCATATATATAACTGAAGATTTACAGTTGGAATCAGACTTGAAAATATAAATGGCTTTTCAATTGCAGAGTCTGGTCCATCATAATGGCTTTCATTCAAAGCTTTGTCTGGGTAGAACAACAGCTGTTCTGCCTGTGTTTTTTCTTGTTTTATTTTATTTTTAGAATTTTCTCATATGTAAGATGCCACAAGATGGACACAGACTGGGAGACCTCGTGGTGATGTCTGAAACAACTAAAGTGATCTCCTCCTCCGCAGAGTTGATTCAGCTAGTGAAGAGTCCTGACCCTGACTTTTGACCACTTTCCCACTTCTAACATGGTTAATCTGGATAAAATGGTATGCAGAGATCCAGCCTACCTTTAAAATTAGTTTTTTCCATGAAATCACCAGCTGGTGACTGCTGAGAGCCCCCAAGTTTTGCATCTTAAAGTTAAAAATTGGGGAAAATCAGTCACTGGTCATTTAAAAATGCTACCTTTAAAGCAAATTCAAGGGTATTTGAAATTGACGTGTCTCTGCTGTTGAAATTCAACAACTGTCTGTTTTTAAAAACTAAAGTACCTCCTTTTTGTATCCTCCTTTTCAGCACCTGTACATTTCTGCAGCTGTTTGTTTATTAAAGATCCATGTTTGACTTTTCATAAAGTGCACCTGTTCAAATGTTGATACCAATGAGAATTTAGTATAGAAATAGGAGCTGTGAGTCCAAATTCTGCTGTGGACGTATTTTCTACTGCAGACAGTGTTTTGTTGCTTGGAGACCTACTATGCGTTCTTGTTTTTAATCTTTCTTCCAAAGCTGAGTTTTGTACTTCTAATACAGATGGAAAACTAGAAAATATTCTGTTTCAAAACTTGTGTAGGAGGAAAAGGACATGTAGGAAAAACCAACCAACCACCAAAACAAAAGCCTCAACCCAGCTCCCAGAAGACCTGGAGCCGCCAGGAATTTTTGTTTGTGCTGGGAAAGTATTACATGACTTCAGGCACCGACTGAATGACATGCCTCTCTTGCAAGGCAGGGATGTGTTCTTTTCACAGCCGAGAATGGGAATTACAAGAACCATGACACTGCCCTGTTATATTGTTTCTGAGAAGGGAGCTCCTCTGTGGTTGATCTTACTAGAAACCACGATGAGAACATCAGGGTTTATTATCCTCCTCAGTCATTCTCCATATTTTTCTCCTCTGCTCCCTAGCTGTGCACTTCTCTTTTTCTCTGTTGCCCTTCTGTCGTCGACTCTTCTCTCTTTATCTTTTTTCTCTCTTATCTCCTACAGTTTATTTGAAACACAACAGAGAAGCTGGGGTGCCCCAATCTGTCAGGAGATGGACAGTGACAAGGCTGTGCCTGTAGTTAAGTTTGCTTCTACAAGCAGATAGCATGAAGCTGTCTGTTGTTCAGATATCGGTTCGTGCTGTTCTCACAGGCAGTAATCCAGGAACATTATTTGCCTGCTACAGTGGGATACTGCAATGCCAAGGATGCTTTGTCTGATTTCCACTTCCAGGCTTTTATTTTGACATAAACAAAAAAAAGTGGACAAAAATACATTGTTGCCATTCAGAAAAATAATTCATCATCTGTTTTATATGAGTGCGGGTAATAGAGATGGAATTAAAGAAATGTCATCTTTGCAATATGCCCAGACTTCTGAATGAGAGGGATTCCTCAACAAAATTCTTTCACAGTCACATTTGAGATTTGCAGCTTTCGTCAGTGGGACCTCTGGCAGGGCTGGCAGGAGCATGACTGCAAATAAGAGGAGTTTGGAAGCAATCCTTAGAGCCTGGAATCACACTGATGCCTGAGTTGTGGATTTGTGCCTTGGCAGGACAGATGGAAAAAGTAGAAGTCACATGCTAATATCTGAATTGGAGATTTTAATCTTGTGAAGATAAAGAGCCTAAGTATAATCTGAATTTAGATTCTGCTCTGGTGTAAACCCAGAATAAGTGTGCTTAAGCTCATATAGACAGACTGATTTTTCAAATGCCTTGTAAAATGTGTTACTGCCTTATAAAAGCCAAGCACTTGTAACCTACTCCAATTCAGCGGGAAACCACCCTTTATAACCATTTTGTTGTTCTCTGTCTTCTTGCAGCACTAACAAAAAGGAGTATGGAAACTTCCACCATTCAGGATGATGCCCAGAGTGTCCTCAGATAATCCCTTGTGGGGCTGGATGGTGGGATCAGATCCAGGCTCTGTCATCAGGGCTCCCCAGCTAGTCAGAGGGATGTGTTTGTTCCCAACCACCCTTTACTGTGTCTCAAGATGAATGGCTCCACACTGACCACTACAATTACTTGACAGTCCCAGGAGAGATGCTATTTAAGCTAAAGGATGGCACTGGAACCAGAACAAATGTGTCTAAACTGGACATAATTGTATTCACACTGGTTATTAAAAGAAAACTCCTAATAAAGTTTTTGAAGAGCATCCAAAATTATTAAAAGAGCAAAGCAACCCCTAAGTATTTTTAAAGTATAAGTTGGTATGGTTTTTGGAAGATTTGTTGAACTGCAGAGGAGTTAAAGATCTCAGTAGTCCTTTAACCGTCTTATTTTTGATCAAGGGATCTCTTGGTAATTTAGTGTTGTGTATTAACTCTTACCCACACACAACATTGCTCTACTCTGCTGGTGTTCCTCTGCTGTGATCAGACTGTGCTCTGCTCTCCAAAACAGCAGCAGAAATGGCTGCCTCCCATATGCAGGGTGATGGGGGTGATTCTGTTTAATTTAGCATTGAAAAGCCCACTCACCTCACTGAGGTGTATGAAAAATAATTTACTCTATGCCAATGTTGGTTTTATTGGAAAAGTCACTTCTAAAAATCACCTTCCTGATACAAAAAACAAAATGCCCCAAACTGACACATCAAAATTAATCATATTCTTGAAAATCTCCTTTTTGTTCCAGTCACAAAATGGGCCTGGCAGTACTTACATGCCTCTGGGAAGTTCTCTGGGTAAGAAAATCATCATGGCATGCAAGATCTTCTCTAAAAAGAGCATTATTTGCCCAGTAATTTGCTTTTATTGTTTTGGTCTAAAAAAACGCAAAACATTTCCACACAAACTTTGTAGCGCTACACTGAGTTTATTTTGAAAAAGAAATCAAAGAATGTTTTTTTCATCTCTGAGCCAGATGGGAAGAAAAAACAAACGTATTTCACCGTATGAAAGAAAACAGATGAGAACTTCCAAAATTTTTTTAGCCAAGTTTTTTTTTTTGTTTTGTTTTTTTGGTTTTTTTTTTCTTTTCTTTTCTTTTCACTAAACAGCATGGAAAAAATGAGGTGGAGATGGTGAATGAATAAATAGGCTCTGGTTTTAGGAAGGCCTGGTTTCTGCAGAGCAAGGGTTTTGTCTGTAAGGCACTGCACTATCCCATTTATACATGCTCAGGCTATCTCTGAGTGTGGGTAAGCACTGGCAACATCCTCCTCCCACTCCTGCCCAAGGCTTGGGGAGACCAGGGTGTCCAAGCTGGGGGGAGTGCCAGGTGTGGGCAGCTGTCCCACTGCTGGCCTCTCACCCGTGTGAGCCCTGACACCTGCACAGGGCAGCACAGAGCCTGCTCCAGGGACAGCCGGGCGTTCATGGAGGAGCCAACATCTCCAGTGTGCACAGACACCCACTGAAGCGTGCAGAAAGGAGGAGGAAAAATAAAGCAAGTCTGGAGGCTAGGGCTGGAGACTTTGTGTATCCTTTGGATGCTACAGATGCATGAGCTGCTGTGCTTTTAGGCAAGGAGGCTGCGCTGGGGAAAAGTGGTTTTGTTTCCTCACATGTGAGTTGACTCGGCCACCTTTTCCTTACTCCCTGCAGAGCAGTTTCTTCCCACAGCCAGTGGCTGCCATCCAATCGGCTCCTCGCCTTGCCAGTGATCAGACACTAGTGCCTGGTACTTGCTAAAAGCAGAGTAGCTGCTTGCCAGGAACAGAAAATTAAAAGAGGAGGTCAGCCATCTGAGAGAGGGAGGAATAGCAAGACCAGATCAGCCATTATAAACACACAATTTAAGCCATCACAATGGCTGATGTGGGGACTGAAGCTACTCAGTTGAGGACATCTCTCACCTGGGGGCCCCTCTGAGGTGTTTGGTGTGCTAGGACAGTAAGCAGCAAAGGGATTCAGTCATTCTTAAAGGTCTTGTTCAGATCAGACTTTCAAAACCATGTTCCTAGCCCCTATGTGCTGCAACAACAAGGCACTAAACCTGCAATTACAGCATAAGATAGCCACAGTCACGCTTAGAACCAGGATGGTGTACGTGAAAATGAAGGATTTAATGGAAAAAAATTCTATCTGATTGATTTTTAATACCTCTGAATGTTCTGGCTCCACATCTCTCTGATCTCCACATCCCTCTTGATTACACACACATGCACAGAGTGAACAACACTCCTTTCTGTGTCTCCGCTTAAGTGATTCCTTTATTGGAACATTTGCAAGTATTAATTATAGACAACAAAGGAAATGAGAGCTGAGATTTATAAGCTCTAATCAGCTGAAGGCATTTCCAAATAAATTAATGAAACAAGTCAGAAATGACATTAAGAAATCCAGAACTGAATGTAAATCACAATGACTTTGTATCTTCTCTGCCTTTCCCTCTTTTTCTTCCAACAGTCCCAGTGTTTGCCAGGGTGTATGAACTTGCATTTAATTTTATGTAAAATACGTGGGAATGTGTGCTTAGTATGACAAGTTACAATATTCGTGCATAAGAAAGAAAGCCAAAATTCAAGGCAGGACAAAGTAATTTGCTATCACTTAAAACTTTCCATACAACCTGCATTATTACTCAAACCATACAGAAGGATTTGATGGGGATTTTTTCCCATTAAAGAGTGGCAGGTCTGGCTTTCATGACAATTTCTTGGCCTATTCTTGTGTCCTGCTTGCATTCCTGCCAGTCTGTCCTTTCTGTGACAGGTTCCTGAGCTGTCTTAACGCTCTCTTGGTCCTCTCAGTGATTTCAATCCTTGTTTCCATTGGACAACTCTGTTTCCTTCCTGCAGGAATACTAGGTCAAAAGGATGGTCTGTCTCAGCATGCCTGGCTGCTCAGGCCATATTTTAAGGATGACTGGATACGTCAGGCACGCAACTACAGCATCCGTCTTCATCCAGTTTTGTCTAACAGCTGCAGTGTTTGATTCAAGTGTGTGAACAGAGCGTGTGAGCCCAGTCATGTTTCATTTCTCAGTGTCCTCAGCTTGTCATTCCTCTGACTGGAGGACAGAGATAACTCTTGGATAATCTGATCTGATCTCATCTGATGTATGTACCATAACTGCTGTTGCTGAAGGAAGAGAAGGATGAAATCTGGGCAAGGAAACAATACATCTTGGGCTTAAACAGAGGTTTCTCATTCACTTCATTTGGTGACAGAAGTCTGTGACATCAGTGAAAGGCATGAAGAATGTAATTTAATGGGGTAGATGCTCAAAATGGACTTATTTCCCCTAAATAAGCCAACATTCAAAACAAAGGTAGCACTGCCTCCACTTAAGTGTGGCTCTGCAAGGCCCCACTCACCAGATTTTGTGAGGCTCTCTGGGCGTGCAAAATACTAGTTTTTTTACCTCGTTATCCAAAAATAGCTGTTTAACATTATCTCCACAGACACTGTGTAAATATATACGTAAACACTACAGTGTGTGTCTACACGCAACTTCTAGGTACAGCATGACAGTGCATGGCAGAATCAAGTTGTATTCAAAACCTTATGGAAAAGCCAAAAGAAAAGTCTCATGAAGTCCAGACTGTCTGAAGACAAGCCCTGCCACCATGATGGTGACACATGGTTTCTGCAGCTGTAATACACAGACCTTTCACTTTTAATTAAGCACATGCAATTTTTGTGTTGTTCCTGTCTCATATCTAATTTGTACCCATAGGACAGATTCCCAAATGTAACATTTTGTGTATTTTGAAAGAAAATTATAATTGAAATTTAAAACACTGGAGGGAGTGTGAGATGTAGGGAAGCATCAGTCTTTAATTGGTTGGTCTTAGGAGCAATATTTGAAAAATCTGAATTACAAAATCTTGTTTCTTTCCAACAGAGCTGAAGTATTTCAACAAACTTATCTGCATTCAGCCAAGGTAAATGGCACGTCAGGAGGCAATGGAAAAACAGCTCTCCTTCCAATGAAGCCAAAACAACTTCCTTCATTGTAGAACATGTGGCAATGAAAGGAGTATAAAAACTGGAAACAAATACCAAGGTTTCTGCAAATGAATTAACCCACTAATTTTTAAAATTCTTGATAAGCAACACTGCTGCTTAGACAACCTCACGGGACTGAGGAGGAAAATGGCTGTGTAATGATATAATCTCTTTCTGCTTTGCAGCATATTTTATTTTCTACTTTGTTTGGGAGAGAAGTACAGGTCCAAGAAAACAGAGAGATCGATTTACAAAGCACTTTGGAGAAGTGCAAATTTATTAGATTTTCCTGCATATGGCATGTTTTTATCACCAAATCTTGAAATCTGTCTTAAAAACAAACATATTTCAGTGTGTGCAGTTCCTTTGTTTCTCTTTTCACAAAGTCTCTCACCTGGGCTTGACCTGCAGTATGTGTGGCACCTATTGGGGTAGAATTCCTTATGAGAAGGGAGAAGGAATGAAAACATTTAAAAAACATTCTTAAAAATTGAAGATTTACTTCCATGGCATTTTCTAATGAGTAGAAGAAATGTAGGATGGCAGGCTGGCAGACAGGCAGGCTGGAAAGAGGGAAGGTAGGGAGGCAGACAGGCAGGCAGGAAGGCAGGCGGGAAGGCAGGGCAGGCAGGCAGGCAGGCAGGCAGGCAGGCAGGCAGGCAGGCAGGCAGGCAGGCAGGCAGGAAGGCAGGAAGGAAGGGAGGAAGGAAAATCTTTTATTAAAATGCTTTTTCCATGGTATCCTGATGAAACACTGGCTGTGATCAGAGCTATAATGAGTATCTAGTCCTTAGTCAATTTAATTG